>CM046350.1:27260437-27480437 GCA_025403435.1 Artocarpus heterophyllus | reverse complement strand
TTAACCTCACCACCAGCAGGAGTTTCCCTTATCAAAATTTCAAACTTTTGTAACTGCTTTATTAACTCAATTAAGGTCATATTCCATCTTTTGCTCAAATTAAATGAAGCTATAAATGGGATAAATTCCTTAGACAGAGTCTTAAAAACCATAGTCATCCGTGTTTTAGCATCTATGTTAGCTCTATTGGTTTAAGCCTCAGCGAGGTAACCCATGACTTATATCACATGCTGTTTCACAAACGTCGCAGGCCTTTGTTTGCAGTTCAAAAGTTTCCAAAGTTCCCCTTGTCGTATTGTTAGGGCTTGGCCTCCAAATATGTTTTCAAGATTATCCAAGATCTACTTCGCAGTCTCATAATATTCATGTTGAGCCTACAGCATGTTATTCATGTTGGCCATAACATAACAGTAGGCCTGATCATTTACAACTTTTCAGCGATCATACGCTTGAATTTGCTCATAGGTGGATTCTCCAATCTGTTTGGGAGGACACGGTAATGTTAACACAAATGTTAGTTTCTCAAAGGATAGGAGGATATTCAGGTTTCATTTCCAATCATTAAAATTCTCACCGGTTCATTGGTTTTTATCAAGTATCAAAGATAAATCATTTTCTGACATTTTTAATCTACAATAAAGAATCATATACCAAACATAAGCAAACATGCCATAATAATTTAGTAAAATAACACAATCATGTAAAATATACAAATGTGTTTATATATTAAAACCTTGAAAAAAACACAACCTTACAATGATAATTTCTAACTCAGAATTCAACAAGCCTTCTAGGGAAGACTTGCCAAATTCAATTAAGAACACGAATCCCCTCTTGATTAATATATGTCATTCAGGACCCGTGTGATCTAGCATATATTAATAATTATTTCTTTGGCCATTAATTTTATTAACAGAGCTCCTAGGGGAGGTTAATAATAAAATTAACATGAGTGTATAACTACCGTTTCAATATTTTATTTATGATTTATAATCACCACCTAGGGGTGTGCAACGATAACGCATGCTAAAATACCTTATCCTCTCAAAGATCCAACCCGTTACATGATGAAGTCCCTTCCTAGAGGTCGAAACCACCATGTGCTACTTATGGACCAACGATAGAGGCCGTAGGTCCTATCTTCAAAAACCTTCTCTCACTCAATCTTTTGAAATAAAGGTTTTATTTTAAGAACATGCATGAACAATTTTTAATGAGCGGCACTCCCTATTCTATATGACATGTTATCAATATATATAGTAAATCATATTATAATTCATACAAGCAAAGCAATCATATAAAGCTACAAGCAAAATAATTATAAATAGCCTAATATTATGGTCCCACCCTAGAGAATAAAAAATAAAAATTACAAAAGATTAATCGAAACATATTATCGATTCTTCATTCTTGAATCTTTAAATTGTGTCATTCTTCATGTCTTGTCCATCTTCATGTCTTCAATCTCGTATAAATTGAATGCTCTATATTTTCGATCATATCTAAATTTAATGTTTCTCAGAATTATCCTAAAATAAAATCAAAATATTTATAATTATAAGCAAAATAATTATAAATAGCCATAATATTATGGTCCCACCAAAAATAAAGATTACAAAAGATTAATCAAAACATATTATCGATTATTCTTTCTTGAATCTTTAAATTGTGTCATTCTTCATGTCTTGTCCATCTTTAAGTCTTCAATCTCGTATAAATTGAATGCTCTATATTTCTGGTCATATCCAAATTTAATGTTTCTTAGAATTATCCCAAAATAAAATCAAAACTGCACCAAAAAATTGCACCTTTTTTGAAAAACATAACTCTCTGTTAGCTTGCTGAACTTTGAATTCAGCCTGTAGATGACGCGGTCGACCGCAATATATGTATCGCGGTCGACTGCTTGTCAATAGTCGGCTTACCAACCCGAAAGTTCGACCTACCATCAGAGCCACCATTCTGCCGTGGTCGACCGTAGTATATGTATCGTGGTCGACCGCACCCTCACCTAGGCAGAATTTTTAGAAAAAAGTTTTAATGCAGTTTTTTAATTTTATTGTCAAGAATTTAAAAATATAAAATTAAAGACTCAAGAAACCAGTGGAACGCTATCATCTATCTTCTAAATCTGTCTTCTAGATCCGTTTTGTAGATCTATCTTCTCCAAATGATTATTTGATTACAAAATTCTTACAAATTTAAAATTAAATAATAATTCATAGACAATAATGATAGACCGTCATTTAATTATATGAAAAACTTAGATACACATTCTAACATCTAAGGAACCATAACCCACATTAATTAATTAATTAATTAATAATTAAATAATTATTTAATCAACCATAATTAATTAATAAACATTCACCATATAATTTCATAACAGCATAAGTATATAGAAATCTTAGAGTGCCAACTCTCTAAAAAATTAAATTCAAGTATAAGAGAGATCAAGATCACATAATTTATATACATAGCATGATCATAAACTCGTAAATTTATTTAAAACCATAGCTCTGATATCAATTGTTGGAAAAATAATATGCAACGAAAATTAAAATTTTTTATATCAATGTATTTTTCAAAACACAAGTTTGGAACGCTATATGTATAAATTAACCAAATCTTACTAACCTTGTTTGCCGAAAATCTCCCACAATCCGTGAAGAAAAGGGCGTTCCAGAAGGGCCTCAACCAATTGGTCTTTTTCCTTATTCGCTATCCACGATCAGTGTGTGTGGGCACACTCGTATAGCTTATCTCCAATGACTCTTTATCCAAACAATTGAGAAAAACCTAGAATTAAGCTTCGTGATTTGTGAACAATAGCTTTTAAGGGAGTTTCAGAGATTCATAGACAGAGTGCTCACTCTAAATTTCTCAACTGATCTAAATAACTTATAAATCTCACTCCCTATTTATAGAGGTCGAACTTGGGGTCAATCATTATCAGATAAGGCTTCAAAATTTGAGTTTGAATCACTTTTAAAATCTGATCCACGTAATCAGATACAGACTCCACTTGTCGTAGTTGACTGTGATACAAAGGCACGGTCAACCGCAATGTCGCTTATGCCCGAGTTTGAATTTAATTTGAATTCTATAGGTTGATCTGATAGATCCTATCTCAACCAATTTGATAATTGTTATATTATTAGTTCTAGGTATTTTTTATAGAGCCTCAATTTTAATTCAAATAACCCAATAGAGAAGTTATTTGATTAAAATAGTCATATCCAAATAAACCTATACAAATAAGATATTATCCATAATAATTCAACATATTTATCTTCAATTAATTTACCAAATTAATTCACCCGATAAACCAACAAGTTTATCAAGAGTCATGTCTCCAACTCACCTAAATGCGTATCAACATAAATTATAGATGTCACCCTTTGGTACATCAAAAAATATAAGCCAAGACAATGGACCCACTATTCATCTTAGGATTAAGATACAACACATATGATTGTCAAAAGTGAATTGATTTGCCGAGATAGAATTATTAATCCAAATCAATTACATCTTATGTCTCGATCCAATGTATCATCACTTATGACAATGCACCAATGTTTCTATTCGCAGCGTCCACCTCCGATGGCCAAGACAAACTATCTCGTGTTAGGATATAGACAACATAACAATCTTTGCATAAATAAAGTGCCCAACTTTATTCCCTTGATTGCGGATCTTATGATTTAGACGTCACCTTTAGAATCATTTCTTCTGCATAATCTGTCCATCATATGTGTGATTCTAAAGGCTTAGACTGATAGTCTCAGATTTTTGTTTGCTTATCATACATTCAACAAATATGAACATAAAGAGGACAATAATTTGGTATATGAATAATAAAATAATAAATAATCTCTTTATTGATAAAAATGTCTCTAAAAACATATTACATTTTTATTCCTTAAGACATACATGTCTAACAGCACCTTCTCCTGTCTGGGATCCACTTATCAGGCAATTTCTCTTGATATGTCTTGGTTGCTGGTGATAGTGACTATTGAAGTTATAAAAATTACTTCATCTGCTACCTATAGAATTGCTACTCCCACTGTTGGCATTATCGTGTTGATTCTTCACTTGAGCCTAACTGTTGTTGTTGCCTCTCCAATTGTTCCTATGAGGTCCACTTGAGGTTCTCGCTTTATTCTCATAGTAAGTAGCATTGTGGCTTTCTACTAACAAAGCTGACGATACTAACTTACTATAATTCCATATTTGCAAGGCAACCAGTTGTCCTCAGATAGATCCTTTAAGTCCCTCTTAAAACTTGATACACTTTTCTTACTCAGAAACCACGGCGGATAGAGCGAATCTGGCTAGTTTAGTGAACTTCACCTTGTGTTCCTGGATTGTCATGTCGTGGTGTTCCAATCGGTGGAATTCAATGATCTTTTAGTCTCTATACCTCTGTGAAAAATAGCACTCGTAGAATAATTCTTCAAATCTATCCTAGTCGATGTCTTTGTTATTTTCCATGCATTTGGCCTACTTGCACCAGGTGTTTGCACTTCCTTCTAGTTTATAGGCTGCAAATTCAACTTGGCACTCTGCTAGTATTCCAAGTGTATCCAAATACTTTACCATTGAATCGAACCAGTACTCAGCTGCTTATGGGTCCCCTTTTCTGTCGAAAGTCAGGGTAGCCACGTGTCGGAACTCCTTGAAATAATTGTGCCAGCAACTCACCTTAGAATCCTCATGCTATGCCCTTGCCGACATCTGTCGGAAAGCAGCAAATAGAGCTCCTATCATGCCTTCGTCGTTCGCGGGATTTGCGTCAACAGTAGCTGAACGACACCTTGGTGCCATTCTCTCAATTCTGAAAATTAAATTAGACTATGAGTGGTTTTTTTTATTGCCATATCTATATGTGCACAATTCCCAAGGTTTAAAATCTGGGGCTTTGATACTAAAATCTATCACACACCTAGGCCCAGGTAGTGACCTGTGATTTAATTAAATAAAATAAATAAGATTTTAACTAAACACGCCTGTTAATTATTTGGGTTATTTATAAGAACATGGTAAATTTAAAACTTTTTAGATATTTACCTCTAAGCCAAATTAAAACAAAAATAACAAAAACCAAGGAGATGTGAGTTAGGCAACACCAGACCCACATTGTGCACACATATAGTATCGACATCAATAAAATACAACTACAGTCCAATCCAAATACGTAACAATTAAATAATACATGCCTTAGTTAAATAAGCAAATAACTTAATTAAAAACTCTTATAGTCCATGCATTTATCAGTAGTGTTTCAATCAGCATTATGCTATGAACCACTTGGAGAGGAGATTTTAAAACAAGTAAAAACTATGAGCGGAAGGCTCCGTAGAACTTGGGTTTTGAAAACATTAACTTAAATAAATAAATTCATCATCAATACAAAGACTATAAAAGACAGCAAATGAACTCCTTTAATTTCATGTTTACCATTTCTATCCAACATTCATCTGAAAACAAGTTTATCTTTTTATCTTATGCAAAGCCATCAAAATCACTACCATAGTGGCCCAACTGGGTTTTGGGACCTACCCCCAAGGTCACTCTCTATACAACTCAATCCTTAAATGTAGCATCATGCACTAATGTCTCATTCTGAATGGAGTTCTTGACTCATTTGATACTAACTTTTATAGAACTTATATTATTATTAGAGTCTCATATCACCATGTTTTCTCATTTACATTTATTATTCAATTTATTATGATCATCTCATACTCAGCAAGTTCTGAAAATAATTGTGTAAATACATCACAATCATTCCTTTAAAAACATTTTTTGGAAAACATGTTGTAGCCAAAACTCTTTTAAAATCATGGCTATCAATGAAGAGAGTTTAGAGTCCTATTTCGTTGTTTAGCATGATAGCATTAGCTCCACTATCCCGATCCACTACATGTCTACTCCTTGGAACCATGAACAACCTTAGATGCGGGCTAGATATATCAATATCTAACATAGGATAATCTACTTTAGCATATTATTTCATGGTGCCTTAGTGTGCCTTTAAAATCTATGAAATCATGTCACAAGATCAAAATCCCTTTTTTATCATTAAATGGAGAAAAAAGGTGAAAAACTACCATTTTTATACAGCTCGATTGGCCCACCGATTACCCTGGTTCGGCCTGCCGGCTGTGGGTGTTCGGCCTACCAACTCACTGAGTCTGGCATGCCAAACTACTAGCGTTCGGTGTGCCAACCAGCTAAGCCCAACCTACCGAACTGTTAAATTTGGCCTGCTGAACGATGGTTCGACCTGTCGATCAATCGAAATATGAAAAATTTTAGGTTTCAAGTTTCAGCCAATTCGAGCTCAAAAGCTCATTCAACCTATTTTTCTCAGTTCTCAAAGCATGGGTAACACTCAAAAAAAGTAGAATAGCATAATAGAACACATTTAAACACTTTTCTACAAGTTTCATGAAAATTTAAAATTTATTCAAAAAAATGAAAAAAATTGTAAAACTTGTTAATTTTGTTTTAACCCAAATAAAGCATGGATTCATGGTGAAACACATTCTATGGACTCAGATTAAATGTTACTTAAGCTCATCAATGTTCGGATTGCAACATCCATGAGGGTTTGGACAAATGTAAAATAAAAATTGAAACTTTAAAGAAAGAGAGAAAGAGAGCTGACCTCAAGTTGGACAACTTGGAGCTTGAGCTTTGCTGCTTGTTCTTGAGTCCGTAGTGTAGGGAAAATGGAAGAGAAAAAAGAAAGAGAGAGAAAGAAAGTGGCATGGAAGTGAAAAGGAGAGAAAAAGAGAGAGAGTGTGTGTGTGTGTGTGACGAGAGTGGAAGAGTGAGGAAGAGTAGGAGGGAATAAATAGAGGGAAGGGTTGAGTGGTTTTCAAGTAGGAAAACCATGTTCAACACACGGTTTCAAGGAAGGACTTGTTGGGAATTTTAGAAATTGTTTTGTTTCAAAATAAAATCTAATTTTGAAGAATGAAATAAAATAAATAGAAATTGTCAGCATTTATTTAAAATAAGTTAACAAGATGCTAAAATGCATTTATGGTAATTTTAACAAATTTCAAAATTTAAAGTAACTAACAAAATTATTAAAAGTGAAATTAATTAGAAAAATACCACGAAATGATTAGATTAAGTTTAAATCATAATAAGGCACACAAATTCACCATTTTATATACTAATTATACTTAATTAAATCTCCTGGTGTTACAATAAAACTAAGCAGTATATGAGTTATATTGTGTAGATGATGTGGCAGCTTGTGGACCATCATACACAGTGTAGGAAAGAAAGCTAGCAGTATTGGAAATATATCGACAGTATATAAAATACTATCGGTATAAATTTAGACTATTAAAAAAGCTTATGTATGACCCACCTAGGTGCCACCTTTAAGGTGAGCAAAAAGCCACCTTACCCCTCCCTAAGTGCACTAGATTAGCTTCACAAAAGTAGCCTAATTGGTCTCCATCCTTCATACATAACATGGAAAAAAAAAAAAAACAAGTCCATTTCTTTCTCCCAAAACTGACCCTTCCGTGGTTCCCTCAAATGTTTTTTAAAAGGACAAGTCTCCAAATCATGCAAGGAAACAAGAATAAGCACTCTAGGGCAAGGTTTAGCCATTTTAGAGGTAAAAATCTAAGCTTTTCTCTGAGTGTTTTTAGTATTTTTGCTTAGGTTTTTAGTGGGATTTTCATGGTTTTTGTCATGAATAATGAGAAAGAGGATGGGGAGAATTCCAAGCATCAAAGAGAAGGTACAATGCTTGGAAAATTTCTTAGTAAAACCCTAAACCCTAGCTTTGAAAAGTTTGATATTTTCATGATAATTGTGTATGGATTGTAAACTTTATGAACTAAGGACTGTTTGAAAGACTTTATGCCGTAGTAATTTGAAGTATTAATATTTGATTAAATATTTGGAAAGGTTTAAATGTGATTAGACCTTAAAAGAATAGGTAAAAGAAAGTTAAGATTTAAAAGGGTGTTTTAAGGGCATCTTTGAAAGAATTAAATTTTTGAGGCCCTTAGAGGTTGAATCATTTACTAAGCTCAACGTGATATTTATTAGAAACGTTGATTCGAACAACTTTTATGATGAAATTCTGCTCTAATTCAAATCGGAACAAGCCAAAACAAGTTGATTTTATTTCTACCATTTCAAGAACTCCCTTAAGATAAATGATTTTGAAGAAAGTTAAAACATAAAAATTGTATGATTTTGAAGAAAGTTAAAACAAAAAAAATTGTAGATCTCATCGAAACGATTAGGGCTTATGGACAGTTTAAGAAAATTCTCTACTAATTTTAAGTTATGAATTTTACTAGATTTTACGTGTAAAATTTTGTAAAAAGAGAAAATGTTATGAAGCAGTTTTTATTAGGCCAAAAAGTTCAAGGAAGTTTTAATCTTTATGAAAAACTAGATGTTTAAGTATAAAGTGGTCATTTTTTGTTCCAAGAACAAAAATGTCAAGATTTTTGTGTTTCAAGCTCAAATCGTAAAGCTATGTAAAATTGGATTTTCACTAAAAAAATGTTGGTTTCCTACAGTTCTGTACGCTATGAGTAATCACAAGTTTAAAGTTCAAAGGATTAAAAGTCTGTACTAAGAAAAGAAAGAAAAAAGCGCCAGGGGTGTAATCGTAAGGATTTTTGGATTTCAAGTCAAAACTATAAAGTTTTTTGTAAAAATTATTTTAATGAAAGGAAAATTGTTGTTTTGTTTTCCATAATGTTACAAGAAGCAAAGAAATGTGAGTTTTGGTTTAAAAAGGGTTCTAAAAGTTTTTCTAAGACCCGTCAAGTGTAAAATGGTCATTTTATTATAAAACGGCTAAAATAGAGCCGAGCACTTCAAATTAACAAAACGCTCTTAGACGAAAAATGTTCCATATTACTATAAGTAACAAAACTGTCTAGTAATATAAGCAACTTAATTAAGGAACATGCAAGTTAAGTAATGGAGTAAAGAATCGATAAGAACAAAGATAAGAAAAAACAATGAACGGTTAATGTCTAGGTTTCATCATTAATCAAGTAGATTGATAATAAAAAAAGTAAGCTAATAGTCGAGTGTCATTAAAACATGACAAAAAACTGACTAATAGAAGGAAAAGGATAAAGTAGGAATGTTAGAGCATTATTCAACTAAGCCTTAAACCTTACCTATCGAATGAAGAAAATGATTTTCAAATGCCATATGTGTTTGAAATATGTTTGTATTTTTAAACATTAAGTTTTAAAGATCAAGTCAAAGATTTGCAATGTATTTATAAATTGTTGTACTTAAAGCATATTTGCATTAGTTATGCATAATGTTTTAGACATTCAAGTTATTGCAATATGATTACATATGCTATGTTTAATGTTTATGTGTTAACTTATGGCATGTGATATGTTAGCATTTGATATACTCACTAAAGTTTACAAGAGGGTAAATCAAATGTTTTAATTAAGTGTCGTACCAGCCTTCTTGATATAAGGTATATAAGTTATGTTAAAGTCATGACCTAGTTGTTTGATGGTCCTAAGTCTTCCATAAAGGAAGCATTATGCTATGTTAAAGTAATGATCTCATGATCGATGGTATTGGTATGAGCACTAAAGCTTGTAAGATAAAGATAAGAACGATGATAAGAGTTCAAGTAAGTTATGAATGATAATAAAAAGTTCATAATTGAATGTTCATAAATGAGCATAAATAGAATCATTTATTATAATCCTACTTGCATTCATTTCTGTGATATGTTTATTAAATACATTTTGAGAAATGTTTGATGAAAAATGTTCATGAAGAACATTTTATGTAAAATGAAATGTAAAATGTTTTCAAGAAAATGTTTATGAAGAAAGTTTTATAAGAAAAGTTTCAAAGCAATATTTAAGTAGAAAGTTTAATGAATATTAATTTATGAGATTATGTTTGAAGTTATTGAGCAAAAACTTATTACAAGCTCTTTTATGCTGTAGGTAGTCCTATGGAAGACCATTATGATTGGTTGAAGAGCTCCGTATGGTGGTGGACAGATGTGAAGATTAGGTATAGATACCACTGCAGTTTGTTTCTATTGCTTAAAAAAGAAGTTTTCCACTAATTGAAATAGTGTTTTAAAAGTTTTAAGAAAGTCAATATTTAATGAAATGTTTTATAAGAAAGTTTGTTGGAAAAACAGTACGCAGCAGAATTTTAAAAATTTTTATACCAAAGTATTTTCCAAAACACAAGTTTGACACGCTATATGCATAAATTAGCCAGATCTTACTAACTTCGTAAATGTAGAAAAGCTTCCGCAATCCATGAAAAGTATAACGTTTTAAAAGAGTCTCAACCAACTAGTCTTCTTTGCTATTCTCTATCCACGATCGAAGTGCGTGCGGGCGCATGTCGTTTAGCCTTTTCTCAATGACTCTCCTTCCAACCAATTGAGAAAACCCAAAGCTAGTGTTTGTGATTTGTGAACAAAAGCTCTCAGAGAGTTTCAAAGTCTCACCAATAGAGTCTCACTCTTAATTTCTCAATTGATCTGAAGAATAATGATTCTTACTCCCCCTTTTTATAAAGGTTGGGCCCACGGGTCAGTCCTTATTAGATAAGGCCTTGAAAATTCAAATCAGAATCAATATCAGATATAATCTATATGTAAACACGTAATCTATTTATCGCTCGGTCGGCAGGCCGAACTGGCAGATCGACCTGCCAAACTTGCTCCATCAACAGCCAAACTTAAAGATCGGCCTATTAAACTTACGATAAATGATCTCTGTGAATCTTTTATTTCCCACCTGAGATTCTTGGGTTAGAGCCTCAGTTTTAATTCAAATAACCCAATAAGAAGTTATCTGATTAAAATAGTCATATCTAAATAATCTCTAGGAAAATAAATATTCTTGATAATTCAATAAGTTTATCTTGGATTAATTTATTCAAAATTAATCCAACCGATAAACAGACATGAATTATCTAATCCTAATAATTCAACAACTTTATCTTGAATTAATTTTCACAAATTAATTCAACCGATAAACAGACAAATATTATCTAATTCTATTGAATTTTCAGCCAATCTGATAATTTGACACAAGTCACTAATTATTAGAAAAGCACGCCGTATCGTTACAGCATTTTTTATGAGCTAACAAAGGAGACCTGATAGACCTATATAAATATCCATTTTATAATTATCAACTCTAACGCTACTCCACTAAAAGCTTAGAGCTACATTCTCGAACTATATAGAATTACGAAGCCTGTATAGCTAAGTCTCCATGACATATCATAATGTATTGTATCCCTATACGATTATCCATAATCAGTTTAAGGATAAATTCTGTCTTACCTTCCCGATTATTTTTCTCTTATGTTTCATTATCTCACCATCGGAAAACTTACTATCCAAAGATGGTATACCATTTGGTTAAACCTATGTATCCAAATGGTTGAGCGCTCTAGTTTTTCAATTACAGAATAACGTATATAAGAGGATATCAACTACTCTTGAAGAGGAGCTATAGATTCCATATCTATAAATAACAGGTCTACGCTATCAAGAGTCATGCCTCCAACGTTCCAGCATGTGTACCAACATAAAATGTGGATGTTACCCTTTGGTTTATCAAAAGACATAAGTCCAGACAACAAGCCTACTATTCATCTTAGGATTAAGATACAACACATATGATTGTCTAAACTGAATCGATTTGCCGATACAAAATTATTGATCTAAATCAATTCACTTTGTCTCGATCCAACACATCATCACATATGACAATGTGCCAATATTTCTATTCACAAAGTCCACCTCCGATGGTCAAGACAAACCATCTCCCGTTATGGATATAGACAACATAATAATCTTTGCATGAATAAAGCGGCCAACTTTATTCGCACGATTGTGGATCTTATGATTTAGAATATCACCTTAAGAATCATGTCTTTTGCATAATCTGTCCATCATATGCCCAATTCTTAAAGATTTAGACCATTGGTCTTAAACTTTTGTTTGTTGATCATACATCCAACAAATTTGAACGTAAAAAGGACAACAATTTGGTAATAAATAAACTCTTTATCGATTAAAATGTCTCTAAAAACATATTACATTTTTACTCCTTACGGTATACATGTCTAACAAGGTTTTACGAAAAGCATTTTAAAAGAAATATTTTACGAAATGTTTTGGAAATATATTTTAAAGAGTTTAAAGAAAGTAAATTTTATAAGAAATGTATTTTATTGGATATCAAGTTTTATACTTATGTTTCAATTTACATTGCAATAGATATTGCAATAGTTTCCGGTATGTAATAAAGTATGTTATTAAGGAAAACAATTACTTAGCATTTTTCTTACTAGTAAGTAAGATTAAAGTTAGAAAATAATGTTTAAGCAAGCTAAGTGATGGCCCAAAAAGGTGGGGCATTATAATAGGGCAGCTCACATGATAATGAAAAATGTTGCCATTATTTCATACTTTTTTAGTATGTCAGAGGAGAAGCTCTCCTTATTGATGATGTTTAGGAATAGTTGCTTCACTACATAGATGTATTTCTCCATTTGTATATTTTGATTTATTTACTACGCTGTTGGCTATAGATTTGGGTTGCAAGTGGTTGCTTTAGCACATGTTTTGATGTGACATATGACTATATTTTGGGTTACGATGGACATTTATGTATTATCTTTTGGGATATGACAATTGTAGGATATGATGGACATCTATGTAGTATCTTTTAATGACTCAAATATATTTATATATCTAGTTGGATGAGAGAATTCTATTTGAAAATTTGTTTTAATTTTTGAAATATATATAATTTTGTCCTTTTAAAAATGTGCTTTTTAGGTAATAAAATCATTTTTATTATTTATAATTCATTATATAGTGAATTAAATGATTATTTTCAACTAAGGGTATTTTTGTCCAAATACAATTGATTCCGTTCCATTCGTTATCTAACGAAGCCGCATAATCTTCGTGCAGGTATTCATTCCATAATTCTAATCAAACTAAAGAATCAGTTTTTGTTTTCAGTATATTCTTATTCCATTCCATTCCTATTCCCGTTACAATTCCCATTACGATTCCACTACTACAACGAAACGTGGTTTGATCTTATTTTGATCAGTTTATAAGGCATTATACCAAGATGGAAATAACTAAGTTAACTTTGGGTACTACTTAGCATCGTCAACTAAAAATTCTAAATCATCTTCAAATACTAATCAACAGCAAAAGTGGTGAAAAAAAATGTTGTTTCAATCAAAGTTTATCTATATATATATATATATATATATATATATATATTGCATGAAGAGCTTATCAAGAAGCTCTCCCTTGTTAGCCTGTTGTTCGCTATGCTCCAATGCTTGGGAAACTGGATACATTGTAGATATGCCAAACAAGTATTAGTTGTCATTCTCTAATGTACATTCAATTTCCATTAAAAAAAGATTCAATATGTTTTTGTGTTTGATTTCAACGCATCTCTATATTTTTAATTTAGGTTTTTTTCATTTGGGCACCCCGTGTTTTAAAAAAACGTCATATTGATACCTTAATATTTAGCCAAAATCAAATCAGTACTTGTAATTTTTAAAAATATTATTTTCATACTCTTACGTCGTCGTGTTTTATGATGTGAAATTTTTATCTCATTCTTTACCAATGAACCCAAATCAATTTTATAAACAATACTTAAAAAACAAAAAAAAAAAACCGCCTATATGATTTTCTTTGATAACTTTTATTTTATTTTATATAACAATTGTACAAAATTAACTAAGTGCTTATTAATGAAAGAGTAAGTTAGAAATTTCACGTCACAAAATACGAGTTTATGGTACCAAAATATTATTTTTGAAAACTACAAGATGTCGGTTTAATATTTTCTAAATAATAAGATATCAATGTAATATTTTTTTAAAACACATCTAACCTTTTTTAAATTATCCTTTATGTTACTCTCTTACTGGTTTGTTGTCTACGTCCATTTGCCTATAATATTATAATGATAATTTTAATAATTCTATTACAGGTCAATAAGCTTTTAAGATGATAGTATTATGACTGATTTGAGATTCAACTTATTCATGCTCTAAAATACTGCTTCATAGTTCTTCAAATGATAAGTGATATAAATTATTCTCTCTTATATTATAGAGTTTTGCTAATCATTAGTTTCCGAAAGAAAATTTTTTTTAAAAAAAAAAGCTATTTTTGATACAAATATGTATTGACTTGCCATTTGATTGTGCATTTTTTTGTTTTATTTTTCTTGACTTAACACTAGAAGGAAAAAAGTTGTTGCTACCAAAATGGTCTGGCAACATGTGTTTCTTCAGTCCCAGAAGTCTTTTTATGATCAATTTTTTTTTTTGAAAAATATTGCACTTTAGGCCCTTTTTCTTTCCATTTGTTTTCATGCCACTAATAAAACTTAAAAAACTTTGCCAAAAAAAAACAAGAAACAAAACTTCAAAAAGCTTGCACTTTTTTATCCTATCTACTTTTTTTTCCCTGATTTCCCCTCCCTCTTCTCTCACTCTCTCTCTACTGTTTCTCACGCTCTCTCTCTCATCCCTCTCTGAAATTATTCCAGTGACTGAAATCTCCCCAAGGTCATCGTCGCTGTCACAGAGCAAGTCGTCGATCGCCGAAGTCGTCGTCCTCTTCGAAGTTGCTCTCAATCTAGAGTCTAGAAGCAAAAATGGCTAGATATCGAAACAATGTGATGCCGGATAAAGATGAAAGATATTCAGGAGGAGAAGAAGAAGAAAAAGAAGAAAATGAAATAAAATCTAGGAAATTGCGGGAAACCTTCGCTTTCGATTTCAAAGAAGACAGAATGAAGCACAGTAAATCAAGATGGAAAGAACAGGAAAGTCCTGATTCTGATGGTAAGAGAAGAAAGGGGAAATTGCGAACATGATACAATAGTAGCGAAGAGGATTAGAGCTCAAGCACTGAGTCAAAGTACTTGTAACGCCCTGAGATTTATTTAATGTTATTGTAATGTAAAATGATGAATTAGTGTGCCATAATTAATGTTTCAACATTAATTTGATTATTTAGTTAAATTTTAAATTTTAAGTTATTTTGTTAATTTAATAAATTCTAATGATTTCTTATAGTTAAAAAATGATGTTTTGAGTTTTAAAAGCTTAACAGTTTGTAAAATGTTAAAAATATTCCGTTTTACAAAACCGTGGGTGGCATTTGGTTTTCGTATAGTAAAATCGCCCACCGTTTCTCTCTATTTATTCTCTCTCCTCTCTCTTCCTCTCACTCCCTCTGATCTCTCTCTCTCTCTTCCTCACCCGTGAGGCTCTCTCTCGATTTCCCTCATCCTCTCTCAATTTTTCCTCAAATTTTTGAAACAAAATTCGAGTCCAAGCTTCGGTTTAGCGAGTAGGAAGCTCGGGAACGAGATTTGGCAACTGAGAACGCGGAATGAAGCTTCAATTCGAGGTTAGTTTTGAATTTTCTAAACTTTTTCCAAAATTTTCAATTTTGTGCATTTTTGAAATTTAAGTTCGTTTGAGCTTAGAAAACCTTTGATTTGAGTTAAATGAACTTAGAACACCTAGAATCTATGCTTTGTTTGAAGAAAAACGTATTAGATTCAAGATTTTTCATTTTTCTTCATTTTTCCCCTTTTTGGATTTTTGAGATTTTTGTGTTTAAATCTTGTTTAAATAAGTTCAAAAGTGTTATAGTATGTTTTTCTATTATCTATGATTGTTTTCCATGCCTGAGATTTGAGAAAAACAAGTTAAAATCAAGATTTAGATTTTGGGAGATTGAAAACCAGTGGCTAGAATTTTGGGTTTTCCTAGTTCGGCAGGCTGGAGTTCATCTGTCTGGCAGGCTGAACCTAGGAAATGTTTTGCCGATCGGACTTGATTTTTGGCAAGCCAAACTGCACAGTTCGGCCGGCTGAAGCAGGGAGTCCGATAGGCCGGCAGAGCATGGAAAAATTTTGTCATTTTTCACCCATTTTCATTGTTTTAAACCCCGATTTAAATTCCAATCTTATAAAATGATTTTAAGGATACAAATGGCACACTAGGACATCATGAAATGGTTTAGTAACATAGAATGTCTCAAACTAGATATTGATATACTTAGTGTGTATCTAGGATCGTTCATGGTTCAACGGAGCTAACGTATAGTGGACCGGGATTACGGTGTAAGGCACCAACATGAGTATCGAGGTAGGACTTCTACCCATTCTTTGGTAGCCTAGTTCTAAAACGATTTGGCCTTGAAAATGGTTTCTATAAAAATGTTTTCAACGGTTCTTTGAAAATAAATTTATCGGTTATATTTTAATATACCATGAATTGAAATGAACTTCATAATGAATGTAAATGACAATACTCGGTAATTGGGTGTTGAATAATGATGAAAATAAACATAAGGGCATGATGCCATATCAGAGATCGGGTCGTGTGGCGATCGACCTTGGGGGCAGGTCCAGAAACCCAACTGGGCCACTACGGTGGTGATATCCTTATGGTTTGCCTAGGAAAATGAAAATGATATTTCTGGTCGACCTAATAAACTGTTTTGAGTAAGAATGATTTTATTTATATTTATTTATTTATTCAGTGTTTCTTTTAACTAATTCCTTGAATAGTGAGATTTTCCCCTTTGAATTAAATGATTTAATAAAATATAGTCCTACTGAGCCTTTCGCTCATGCTTTATTTGTTTTAAAATTTCTCCTTCTAGGTGGTTTCCCATTTAGGTTCGGAGAGGATTCAACGGACCGAACTTAGGAGCAGTAGATTTATTTGTAGTAATTGATCAAGGCATGTAATGTTTTTAACTTCATTTGTACTTGGACTGTGGTTGTATTATTATATTATCAGTACTATGTGTATGCACAAGTTGTGGGTCAGTGGGACCCATACTCGTTATGTTTATTATTTATTTTTCATGCAATAGCTTCTTGAAACTTTTATATTTTATTATTTAACTTAACCCCCAAACTCTTAATTTTAATTAAATTTCCCTTTTAATTAACCTAAACAATCTGCCATGTCCCCTCTCATACTCTGGGGCGTGATAGAATGGTATCAGAGCTCAAGGTTATGAACCTTAGGAATTGTGCACACATAGGTATGACAATGAAATACCTTTAACAGTCTAAATTTTGTTTTTAGACGTGAGAGAATGGCACCTAGACATCGTTCAACAGCTGACACCGAGTTCAAAAACGATGAGGGCATGGTGAGGTCTATGTTTGCGGCTTTCTGACAGATGGCAGCCAGGGCTAGACTAGAGGATTCTGATGTTGGTTGTCGGCACACGTATTTTAAGGAATTTTGACGTGCGTCTATTCTGACCTTTGATGGTAATGGGGATCCGCAGTTGGCAGAGTATTGGCTAGATTCGATCGTGAAGTATTTGGATACCCTTGGTGTGCCTGATGAGTACCGTGTGGAATTTACTGCATATAAGCTCAAGGGTGGTGCTAACACTTGGTGGAAACAGGCTAAGCATCTGGAACACGGTGGCGATATCAGTTGGGACAGATTCGATGAGCTGTTCTATGATCGATATTTTTCGCAGGGGTATAGAGATCAGAAGGCAGTTGAGTTCTACAAGTTGCAGTAGGGTGATTTGTCAGTCTGGGAATATGAGGCAAGATTTAATGAGTTGGCCAGGTTTGCTCCATCAGCAGTGGCATCAGAATGTGAGAAGTGCATTAAGTTTCAGGAAGGGCTCAAGGCTCCTATTCGGCGACAATTGGTTGCTCTGCGACTTAGGAGTTTTGGAGAGCTTGTGTCGTCAGCAATATCAGTGGAAAATGATTATGCGCAGTATTATGAGGATCGAGCAAAGGCTTCAGGAGGATCGTAGAGGAGCGGTAGGAAGAGCACCAGTAGCCGTCCGACTCTAGGGAAGAGCAAGCAAGGTGGCATGAACAGTGGTAGCAGCAGTTCATCTAGTAGCTGGTGCAGCAATCCCTATAGTTTCCATTGTCATTTCTGTCAGCAGCCTGGACACATCAAGAGGAATTGCTCGATCAAGAGTGCCCGTCTTGGATCTCAGACCGGGGAGGATGCCAGTCGTCAGTCTCAGCCTCAGACCCTACCTCAGCCTCAGCAGTATCCGCAGTTGCAGTATCCTCAGTTCTCTCCTCAGTAGTTCTCATATCCGGCATGAGGGCAGTAGCCACAGTATTTCCAATGCAGCGTCCCCCAGTATCGAGCGTCGAGTGCAGCTAGTGTGTAGTCGTCTCTGTCTCAACAGCATCGGCAGAATAATCCTGGACCCAGCAATGTTGGTAGAGGAAAAGGAAAGGCACCAGTGCAGGTTCATGCAATGGCATCTGGAGGTTCAGATTCTCATATTGGTAACGCGGTTGTCGATGGTACGATCTTAGTTTCTCGATCTTTAACTCGCGTTTTATTTGACACAGGTGCCTCTCATTCTCTCATTTTGAGTTCTTTTGTACATGCCTTGGGATTAGAGATAGAAGAGTTTAATGAACCCTTAGTCATAACCTCTCTTTTGGGGCGGGTGTCTATGAATTGTGTATGTAAATCTTGTAAAATAAAGATTGGGGAAGAGATTTTGAAAAGCGATTTGATTATACTCCCCATGAGCTCATATGATGTAATTCTAGGGATGGACTGGTTGTCCAGGTATAATACAGTTGTAGACTGCCAACTTAGAAAAGTAACCCTAGTGTCTGATAGGGGGACGATGATCACTTACCAGGGTGGTGGTGATTGGCTAATGAGTGAGCGTCTCATGAAATCGTGTTTAGGAGGGCGACGAAATCTGGTTTGTTGTGCTTTTCTTGCGAATCTAGAGTGCGAGCCCTATGCTTTGAGAGAAAGTCTAGCGATTCCGGTGGTTGATGAGTTCGAGGATGTCTTCCCTGATGAGTTGCCAGGATTACCACCGTATCGAGATATTGAGTTTGGTATTGAGTTATTTCCGGGGACAGCACCTTATCGGATGGCGTGGGCAGAGATGAAAGAATTAAGAAAGCAACTTCAGGAGCTTTCTGATAAAGGGTATATTTAGAATAGCACATAACATGATGGGACTCTCAGGTTGTGTGTAGATTATCGGCAGCTGAATTGCGTCACAATAAAGAATAAATATCCCTTGCCTAGGATCGACGATTTGTTTGATCAGTTGGGAGGTTTGCGGTACTTCTCAAAGATTGATTTGCGGTCGGGTTATCATCAACTCAGGATTAAGGAAGAGGATATTCCCAAGACAGCTTTTAGGACTCGGTATGGGCACTTTGAGTTTCTGGTTATGTCGTTTGGGTTCACGAATGCTCTGGCAGCTTTCATAGATTTGATGAACAGGATATTTAGGCCGTATTTGGATCAGTTCGTGATCGTGTTCATCGATGATATTCTAGTGTATTCTAAGACTTGGGAGGACCATGAGCAGCATCTCCAGATCGTGCTTCAGACTCTACGGGAGCACCAGTTGTATGCTAAGAGGGAAAAGTGCGAGTTTTGGTTGACTGAGGTCAAGTTTCTAGGTCATGTCATCTCTAAGCATGGTATTTCTATGGATCCGTCCAAGATTGAAGCCATAGTGGAATGGAAACGACCAAAGAATGTAGTAGAAATTCATAGCTTCTTAGGTCTTGCTGGTTATTACAGGAAATTCGTAAAGGATTTTTCAAAGATTGCAACTTCGTTGACGAGATTGATCAAGAAAAATGTCAGGTTTGAGTGGGATGAAGATTATGAGCTTGCTTTTTAGGAATTGAAGAACTGGTTGACTTCAGCTCCAGTGTTGGTTTCCCTAGCAGTGACGAGCCGTATGAAGTTTACGCAGATGCTTCAGGGCACGGACTTGGATGCGTGTTGATGCAGCATGGACGTGTGGTTGCGTACGGATCAAGACAGCTATGACCTCATGAGCGGAATTATCCTACTCATGACTTAGAGCTTGTGACAGTGATTCGCGCGCTGAAGATTTGGAGGTGTTATTTGTATGGAGCGTCATTTTAGGTCTTCTCCGATCACAAGAGTTTGAGGTATCTGTTCACTCAGAGGGATCTTAATTTGAGGCAGCGTAGATGGATAGAGTATATAGAGGATTATGATTTTGCGTTGCAGTATTATCCCGAGAAAGCTAATGTGGTCTCGGATGCGCTTAGTAGGAAGTCTTTAGGGATTCTCGCTTGTTTGGCTTTTGAGGACTGGAGTAGGGATGCGACAGTGAGCGAGTATGGGATACAATATCATGAAGACTATGATCGAGTTTTGGTATATCATGTGGAGGCGACCCTAGCTCTTGTTTAGATGGTGAAGCAAAGTCAGTGGCAAGATCAACATTTGCAGGGGATTTGGTTGCAGATTCAGAACGGGGAGCAGTTTGAAGAATGGAGTGTGCATGCAGATGGATCGTTATATTTTTGGGAGCGTCTTGCAGTTCCAGCTATCGCCGAGATGATGAAAGCCGTTTTGGACGAAGCTCATAGGTCTCAGTTCGCTATTCATCCGATGAGCATAAAGATGTATCATGATTTGAAGAGGCAATATTGGTGGAGAGGCATGAAGAAAGATGTTCGAGAGTATGTGGCCAAGTGTACGACGTGTCTTCAGGTGAAAGCCGAGCATCAGAAGCCTGCAGGTCAGCTTCAACCACTTCCTATTCTAGGGTGGAAATGGGAGCATGTGACGATGGATTTTCTCACAGGTTTGCAGAGGACGGAGCAGCGGCATGATGCAGTTTGGGTTGTGGTCGATAGGTTGATGAAATTGACGCATTTCATTATGTTCAGGTCGACATGTTCGAGGAAGATTCTCGGGGATTTGTATCTGCAGAACATTGTGAGGTTGCATGGAGTTCCTTTGTCCATCACCTCTGATCGAGACACCAGGTTTAATGTTAAGTACTAGAGGAGTTTTCAGGAGGCTTTAGGTACGGATTTGAACTTCAGTACGGTGTTTCATCCTCAAACTGATGGGCAGTTTGAGCGGGTCATTCAGATTCTCGAAGATATGTTGCATGCCTATGCGTTAGACTTCGACGGGAATTGGAAGAAATATTTGCATCTGGCGGAGTTCGTATACAACAACAGCTGTCAAGCGAGTATTGGTATGGCATCGTTTGAGGCGTTGTATGGGCGACCGTGTCGGTCACCGGTGTGTTGGGCAGAGTCAGAAGACAAGGTTATTCCTGGGCCAGATGAGATCCGTGATAGCAACGAGAAAGTCGCTGTGATTCGAGGTCGATTAAGGGCAGCTTAGAGTTGACAGAAGAGTTACGCAGATAGGAGACGTAGACCCTTAGAGTTCATGGTTGGAGATTTCGTTCTCTTGAAGGTATCGCCTTGTAAAGGAACTATGCGGTTCGGAGTGAGTGGAAAGCTTGCACTGAGGTATATTGGGCCGTTCAAGATCACTCAACGTGTTGGTGTGGTTGCTTATCGGCTTGATCTTCCACCCAAACTTTTTCATGTTCATGACGTGTTTCATGTGTCGATGCCTAGGAAGTGTCCGCCTGAGTAGGGTAAGATAGTTTCATTTCGTGATGTGCAGGTTCGGGAAGATACGACGTACGAGGAAGTGTCGATTTAGATCATCGATCAAAAAATGATTAGTTTGCGTCGTCGTGAGATATCGTTGGTAAAGGTTGTGTGGCAGTATCACGGGGTTGATGTAGCCACATGGGAACTAGAGTCGAGTATGCGGGAATTGTATCCGTATTTGTTTTGTTTTTTAATTGAGTTGTAAATTTCGAGGGCGAAATTTCTTTTAGGGGTGGAGAGTTGTAATGCTCCGAGATTTATTTAATGTTATTGTAATGTAAAATGATGAATTAGTGTGCCATAATTAATGTTTCAACATTAATTTGATTTTTTGGTTAAATTTTAAATTTTAAGTTATTTTGTTAATTTAATAAATTCTAATGATTTCTTATAGTTAAAAAATAATGTTTTGAGTTTTAAAAGCTTAACAGTTTGTAAAATGTTAAAAATATTCCGTTTTACAAAACCATGGGTGGCATTTGGTTTTCGTACAGTAAAATCGCCCATCGTTTCTCTCTATTTATTCTCTCTCCTCTCTCTTCCTCTCACTCCCTCTGATCTCTCTCTCTCTCTTCCTCACCCGTGAGGCTCTCTCTCGGTTTCCCTCATCCTCTCTCAATTTTTTCTCAAATTTTTGAAACAAAATTCGAGTCCAAGCTTCGGGTTAGCGAGTAGGAAGCTCGGGAACGAGATTTGACAACCGAGAATGCGGATTGAAGCTTCGATTCGATGTTAGTTTTGAATTTTCTAAACTTTTTTCAAAATTTTCAATTTTGTGCATTTTTGAAATTTAAGTTCGTTTGAGCTTAGAAAACCTTTAATTTGAGTTAAATGAACTTAGAACACCTAGAATCTATGCTTTGTTTGAAGAAAAACGTATTAGATTCAAGATTTTTCATTTTTTCTCATTTTTCTCCATTTTTGGATTTTTGAGATTTTTGTGTTTAAATCTTGTTTAAATGAGTTCAAAAGTGTTCTAGTATGTTTTTCTATCATCTATGATTGTTTTCTATGCCTGAGATTTGAGAAAAACAGGTAAAAATCAAGATTTGGATTTTGGGAGATTGAAAACCTGTGGCTGGAATTTCTGGGTTTTTCCAGTTCGGCAGGCCGAACTACGTGTTCGGCAGGCCGGAGTTCATCTGTCCGGCAGGCCAAACCTGGGAAATGTCTAGCTGACCGGACCTAATTTCTGGCAGGCCAAACTGCACAGTTCGGCCGGCCGAAGCAGGGAGTCCTGCAGGGCGACAGAGCATGAAAAAATTTTGTGATTTTTCACCCGTTTCCATTGTTTTGAACCCCGATTTAAATTCCAATCTTATAAAATTATTTTAAGGATACAAATAGCACACTAGGACATCATGAAATGGTTTAGTAACATAGAATGTCTCGAACTAGATATTGATCGACTTAGTGTGTATCTAGGATCGTTCATGGTTTCGCGGAGCTAACGTATAGTGGATCGGGATTACGGTGTGGGGCACCGGCACGAGTATTGAGGTAGGACTTCTACCCATTCTTTGGTAGCCTAGTTCCAAAATGATTTGGCCTTGAAAATGGTTTCTATAAAAATGCTTTCAACGGTTGTTTGAAAATGAATTTATCGGTTATATTTTAATATACCGTGAACTGAAATGAACTTCATAATGAATGTAAATGACAATACTCGGTAATTAGGTGTTGAATAATGATGAAAATAAACATAAGGGCATGATGCCATATCAGAGATCGGGTCGTGTAGCGATCGACCTTGGGGGTAGGTCCCGAAACCCAGCCGGGCCACTACGGTGGTGATATCCTTATGGTTTGCGTAGGAAAATGAAAATGATGTTTCTAGTAGACCTAATAAACTGTTTTGAGTAAGAACGGTTTTATTTAAATTTTTTTATTTATTCAGTGTTTCTTTTAAATAATTCCTTGAATAGTGAGATTTTCCCCTTTAAATTAAATGATTTAATAAAATATAGTCCTACTGAGCCTTTCGCTCACGCTTTATTTGTTTTAAACTTTCTCCTTCTATGTGGTTTCCCATTTAGGTTCAGAGAGGATTAACGGACCGAACTCAGGAGCAGTAGAAGGACTAATAGATTTATTTGTAGTAATTGATCAAGGCATGTAATGTTTTAACTTCATTTGTACTTGGACTGTGGTTGTATTATTATATTGTCAGTACTATGTGTGTGCATAAGTTGTGGGTCAGTGAGACCTATACTCGCTACGTTTATTATTTATTTTTCATGCAATAGCTTCTTGAAACTTTTATATTTTATTATTTAACTTAACCTCCAAACTCTTAATTTTAATTAAATTGTCCTTTTAATTAACCTAAATAATCTGCCACGTCACCTCCCATACTCCGGGGCGTGATAGAATGGTATCAGAGCTCAAGGTTATGAACCTTAGGAATTGTGCACACATAGGTATGACAATGAAATACCTTTAACAGTCTAAATTTTGTTTTTAGACGTGAGAGAATGGCACCTAGACATCGTTCAACAGCTGACACCGAGTTCAAAAACGATGAGGGCATGGTGAGGTCTATGTTTGCGGCTTTCTGACAGATGGCAGCCAGGGCTAGACTAGAGGATTCTGATGTTGGTTGTCGGCACACGTATTTTAAGGAATTTTGACGTGCGTCTATTCTGACCTTTGATGGTAATGGGGATCCGCAGTTGGCAGAGTATTGGCTAGATTCGATCGTGAAGTATTTGGATACCCTTGGTGTGCCTGATGAGTACCGTGTGGAATTTACTGCATATAAGCTCAAGGGTGGTGCTAACACTTGGTGGAAACAGGCTAAGCATCTGGAACACGGTGGCGATATCAGTTGGGACAGATTCGAGGAGCTGTTCTATGATCGATATTTTTCGCAGGGGTATAGAGATCAGAAGGCAGTTGAGTTCTACTAGTTGCAGTAGGGTGATTTGTCAGTCTGGGAATATGAGGCAAGATTTAATGAGTTGGCCAGGTTTGCTCCATCAGCAGTGGCATCAGAATGTGAGAAGTGCATTAAGTTTCAGGAAGGGCTCAAGGCTCCTATTCGGCGACAATTGGTTGCTCTGCGACTTAGGAGTTTTGGAGAGCTTGTGTCGTCAGCAATATC
Organism: Artocarpus heterophyllus; assembly: GCA_025403435.1. NCBI lineage: Eukaryota > Viridiplantae > Streptophyta > Magnoliopsida > Rosales > Moraceae > Artocarpus > Artocarpus heterophyllus. Next base: position 27,455,792 of record CM046350.1, on the reverse strand, counting down.
AGTGGAAAATGATTATGCGCAGTATTATGAGGATCGAGCAAAGGCTTCAGGAGGATCGTAGAGGAGCGGTAGGAAGAGCACCAGTAGCCGTCCGACTCTAGGGAAGAGCAAGCAAGGTGGCATGAACAGTGGTAGCAGCAGTTCATCTAGTAGCTGGTGCAGCAATCCCTATAGTTTCCATTGTCATTTCTGTCAGCAGCCTGGACACATCAAGAGGAATTGCTCGATCAAGAGTGCCCGTCTTGGATCTCAGACCGGGGAGGATGCCAGTCGTCAGTCTCAGCCTCAGCAGTATCCGCAGTTGCAGTATCCTCAGTCTCAAACCTAAACTTACATATCATTTAAACATGCTTCAAAAACTTTTCTCATTAAAACATTTTTCTTAAAACGTTTTTCATAAAACATTTCTGAAGAAAACATATCTAAAATGTTTTGCATAACATTTTTCTTAAAATATTTCTTGAACGTTTTTCTTAAAACATCCTTCATAAACCTTTTCTTGAAAACATTAAAATGTTTTTCATAAACATTAAACGTAAAACATTTCTCAAAATATCTATAGCAAACATATACATATTTCATAAAATGTTAAAATGTTTTTCATAACATAACATATATATATTTCATAAAAAGGAATTCAAGCAAAATTAGAATGCAACTTTCATTTATGCTCAATTATGAACTTTCATTTATGAGCTTCTTATGAACATTTCTTTCTTTAACTTTTTATCCTTGTTCCTTATCTTTCCTTATCTTACTTTAACTTTTATCCTTGTTCCTTAACTTTCCTTATCTTACTTTAACTTTCCATCTTTTATTCCTTATCTTACTTTAGTATTCATACCAACATCATTAATCATGAGATCATAAACATGACGCTTCCCTTGTGGAAGACTTAAGACCATCAAACATCAAGGTCATGTACCTCACATCTAGGATGTCAAACTTTAGCTTTACTTTCAGTACCTTACAACAAGGAGGCTGGTACGACACTTTTTTTATCGTTTGTGCTTTACCTTTTTTTAACATTAATGAGCATAACAAATGCTAACGCATCATATGCAAACACCTGTGCAAATCATATCTTATACTCTAAAACCTATTGCATAACAAATACAACTTATTGCATAGCAAATGCAATATAAAACGCAAACACATTTTTCAAATTATAACTTGTATTCTGAAACTTATTACATAACAAATGCAACATAAAATGCAAACACATTTTGCAAATTATAACTTGTACTTTGAAACTTTTTGCATAACAAATGCAACTTATTGCATAACCAATGCATCATAAAACTTATAACTTAAACTATGAAACATTATGCATTATCAAAATGCAAAACATACTTTAAATACTTTGAAAATCATAACTTGAACTCTTAAAAACATTATGCATATCAATATACAAATAGACTTTAAACATAATAGTTGCAAATTTATTGCAAATCTTCTTTTGTACTTTACAACTTTTTACATAATAAATACAAACATACTTTAAAAGAAACTTGCATAATAATTGCAAACTCATTTACAAACGTAAATGTAAGCATTTGGAAACTATTTACTTCATGTTGTAGGTGAAGTCTGAACTTACCTAGACTTAACTCTTACGTTCTCTTCTCTGTTCCTATCTCATTCATTTTCCTTCTTTTAGTCGGCTTCGGTGTCCTGATCATACGACAGCCAACTCATTAATTAACTTTCTTTTTATCAATCCACTCGATTGATAATAAAACATAAACATTAACCATTTTTTCTTTTAACTTGACTTGTATACTATCGGTTTACCCTTCTCTTTACTTAATTTTGAAACCCAGCGGGTTACCTTTGTTCTTAAGCGTCCCTTAGTTAAACTTCCTGTCTCACTAGTGATTTCGTTACTTAACGCATTAAGAAACACTTTTCGTTTAAGGATGTTATGCTAATTCAGAGTATTCAACTCTGCTTTGGCCGTTTTCGTAAAATGACGTTTTTACCCTTATTGGGTTTTTCGTGAACTTCATAACCTTATAAAACTCATTACTTAACTTTATCATTTCTTTTCTTACATGTTATGAGAAAATTCCCGTGAAGGAGCGTTTTCCAACATCGGGTGTTTGGGATTTATTTTGGCCATTTCGTAAAATAACCAATTTACCCTTAACTTTTTTTCTTTCATTATTTCCTTAACTAAACTTTAATTTCCTTAAAACTTAACATCTATGATACTTATTGCCTACAGCAGTGTAGGAAATCAATGTTCCCTAGTGAAAACTCAGTTTTCACACAATTTTATAGTTTTGGCCCGAAATACAGAAATATTTACATTTTTGCCCCCAGAACCAAAAATGACCAATTCATAAAAATAAAACTTACAAAGGCACTATGGTCAAATTATAAACATTTCATAACGTTTTCATTTCTTGAAATTTTGTGCCCAAAATTTTGTAAAATTCATAACTTCTAAACTGGGTAGAATTTTAAGAAATTGTCTATGCTGTCCTAATAGTTTCGACGAGTTCTATAACTTTTATGTTGTAAATTTTTTAAAATTCCATCGTTTAGAGGGACTTTTTGGCTAATTTTTAAATCTGTCGAGAATTATTTTTCTTTACAATTTAGTCCCTTTTGAAATTACACCAAAACCCTTACTTTCCTCGATCCATCATCATCATCATCAACATATAACATAAAATAACCATGCCATAATGTCCATATTACATGCCATAGACCAAAATCATTGTATCAAACACATGGTATGCATGTAAATTTCAAATAAAAAGTTAAGAAATTTACCTCCAAAGTTGCAAAACTTTGCACCAAAACATTAGGGCTTGCCTTAAGCTTGATTTGGAGGCATGTATCCATCAAACTTTGATAGAAAAATTGCCCAAGGGGCAAACGGGTCCATGGGGAAAAATGGAAATTTTTCTTCTCTTTCTTTCTTTCTTTCTTTCTTTCTTTCTTTCTTCCCTTCCTTCCTTCCTTCCTTTGCACGTTCTTCTCTCTCTTTTTTTCTTTTTCCCTCCACCGTGGAGACCAATTGGTCTTCTTACATAATAAGTAAATTGACCCTTTTTTTTTTCTTTTCTTTTATTTTTTTTAATAAAAAGGTGATGAGTCATCACCTTGGTAATCAATTAGATTACTTTGGGTGGCCAAATGTGATTGGGCCACATTAGTGGATGTGGTGGCCCAATCAAAACTTTCAAGTGTCCCACTAACTTTTTACGCAGTCCAAGTTTATACTGTCGGTATTCTTTTTCATACAGTTCATGAGGTCCCATAACCTCCAATACTTATCCACATCCATCACATAATGTAATTCTAATATTATCTCACTTTGTACTATCTAAATTTAAACTAACAGTATTTTTCTTATACTATCGGTATGTTCTCTATATTGCTACAACATTCCTTATTCATCCTTATTCTCCAAACAGTATTATTCTTATACTGCTTCAACTTAAACAATCCACTTTCTATACTGCATGACCTTAAACAGTCTAATTCTTACACTGCGTTACTTTTATAGTATAATTTTTATGCTGCATAACTTTATCAGTATACTTCCTTACACTATATTATTCTAATGCTGTATAATTTTCTATGCTATTATACAATATTTTTCTCCTTAAACTGTATTTTTGTCTTACATAATCCTTAACTTACTACATTTTTAATGTATTAAAATTACTCAGGTGTTAAAATTTACCCTCCTTAAAAATTTTTGTCCTTGAAAATTAGAACTTTCGTGAGTAATTCATTTTCCTTGTCATCCTTTCCGTTCTTAACAAGCTTTCTTGCATTACGACTTCCTTACTAAAAACTAAGTCTCCATCTTGGAACTTCAACAATTTTCATCATGTCATTGACATATTTCTTTAAATTGTACACTACACTTCTGTTGCACAACTCTGATCTTTCAACATCTGAGGGCAATTTCCATTCATTTAAAGGTTTAGCATTCTACCAATGAATGCTATTCTTGAAAATAGGGTTTATTTTCATTCAAATCACATCATTCATCATGACTATCTAAAAATTAGGGTCATCTAATCATAAATTCATAATTTTTTGGTCCTATATCTATTTTAAAATAACATTTTTATATAATTTTCCTTGTAACGTATAAATCTCTAGCTTCTGTCCTCCAATCCGTGAGGTTTTTCACTGACAGATTTGGCATCATTGTCTTGATCGTGATTCCCATCCGGGCAGTTACGAGCTCATTAGCATGTCTCTGCTCAACTATGGAATGCTTAAGCTCGAAAGGATCGTATAGTTAATCATCTAATGTCTAGTTGCTCTCAGGCACTCTCGTTCCATAGGACATTGAAAATCACTTTCAGACATCAATTATTTCATTATCTTGATCTACTTTCCTCGTAATACGTGTAGCCAATATCGAATTGACTTCTAACAGAGCAAGATTTGCCCATACGGAGACACCATTATACGCATAAATATCATAACGTGTCATGAGCTCATCTTCTTGATTTTTAAGCAGTCAGCCATCTATTGACCATCATTGACCATGTTTGGCCATTGTTGACTTGACACCGCTGATGGATAATAACTACTGTCGACTTGCCAGGACATTCTAGCATATAACATTATGTTCATCTTTGACCTTTGCCTTTCTGTTGCTCATCCGGGTGTACCGATATCAAAGGCTATACCCGACATAAACACGTAATCGTTAAATGTTAACTTTTCTTCTTACTTAACTTAACTTACTTACTTGATCTATAATGTAGCGGACATATGACAACACGAGATGGGATGGCAGGATACTGCTCTGATACCACCTGTGAAGCCTCGTCTTTTCGGTAGTCACTTTACTTACTTAAAACGTCATTACTTAAACAGTAATTTTACTTAAGCAGTAATTTTACTTATTTAGTAAGAAAAATACTAAAAAAATTTTTCTTTTAAACATTCTTAAAAACTGTTGTGACTTCTGTCGCAATCTAAGTTGAGACCTCGCTCAACAATTGACTTTAAACCATTTCAAATCATTTCTTAAAACTTAATAAGAAGCATTAACTGTACCGTAACTTAAAACTTATTTTTATTATTACGTTAAACTTTTCATAAGATACATATCTTAAAACTTTGAAAACGTATCTTAAAACTTTGATTTTCTTAAAACTTTGAAAACACTATATTAAATAGTGAAAAACCTTTTTATGGAGTAGCAGCAGCAAACTATAGCGATATCCATACCCAAATCCTCGCATCTGTCCTCCATAGCACCCAACTCTTCTAACGGGTCCTACTGGTCACCCATAAAACTACCTACAGCATGAAGAAACTTTTCATGAGCTTTTGATCAGCAAGTTTAAACTTAAACTTACATATCATTTAAATATGCTTTAAAAAATTTTCTCATGAAAACCTTTTTCTCAGAACATTTTTCATAAACATTTCTTAAAAATGTTTTTCATAAAATATTTCTGAAGAAAACATTTCTGAAACATTTTGCATAAAATTTTTTGTAAAATATTTCTTGAACGTTTTTCTTAAAACGTCCTTCATAAACCTTTTATTGAAACCATTAAAATGTTTTTCATAAACATTAAACGTAAAACATTTCTCAAAATGTCTTTCATAACATAACATATAAATATTTCATAAAAAGGAATTCAAGCAAAATCAGAATGCATAATTTCATTTATGCTCAAATATGAACTTTCATTTATGAGTGTCTTATGAACATTCTTTTCTTACTTTAACTTTCTATCTTTGTTCCTTATATTTCCATATCTTACTTTAACTTTTTTATCCTTTTTCCTTAACTTTCCATCCTTTATTCCTCAACTTTCTTTATCTTACTTTAGTATTCGTATTAACATCATTAATCATGAGATCATAAACATGATGCTTTCCTTGTGGAAGACTTGAGACCATCAACATCGAGGCCATGTACCTCACATCTAGGAGGTCAAACTTTAACTTTACTTTCAGTACCTCACAACAAGAAGGCTGGTACGACACTTTCATTTATTGTTTGTGCTTTATCTTCTTTTTAACGTTAATGAGCATAACAAATGGTAACGCATCATATGCAAGCACTTTTGCAAATCATATCTTATACTCTATAACCTACTGCATAACAAATGCAACATAAAACGTAAACATATTTTGTAAATTATAACTTGTATTCTGAAACTTATTACATAACAAATGCAACATAAAACGCAAACACATTTTGCAAATTATAACTTGTACTTTGAAACTTTTTGCATAACAAATGCATATAAAACTTATAACTTAAACTATGAAACATTATGCATTATCAAAATAAAAAACATACTTTAAACACTTTAAAAATCATAACTTGAACTCTTAAAAACGTTATGCACATCAAAATGCCAATAGACTTTAAACATAACAGTTGCAAATTCATTGCAAATCTTCTTTTGTACTCTACAACTTTTTTCATAATAAATGTATACTTTAAAAGAAACTTGCATAAGAATTGCAAACCCAATTATAATCGTAAATGTAAGCATTTAGAAATTATTTACTTCATGTTGTAGGTGAAGTCTGAGCATACCTAGACTTAACTCTAACGTTCTCTTCTCCGTTCCTATCTTGTTCCTTTTCCTTCCATTAGTCGGCTTCTGTGTCCTAATCATATGACAGCTGACTCATTAATTAACTTTTTTTTATCAATCCACTAGATTGATAATAAAACGTAAACATTAACCATTCTTTCCTTTTAACTTGACTTGTGTACTATCGGTTTACCCTTCTTTTTACTTAATTTTGAAACCCATTGGGTTACTTTGTTCTTAAGCGTCTCTTAGTTAAACTTCCCGTCTCACTAGTGGTTTCATTACTTAACGCATTACGGAACATTTTTTGTTTAAGGACGTTATGCTAATTCAGAGTATTCAACTCCGCTTTGGCCGTTTTCGTAAAAATAATGTTTTTACCCTGATCAGGTTTTTCGTCAACGTCGTAACCTTATAAAACTCATTGCTTAACTTTATCATTTTTTTTCTTACATGTTACAAGAAAATTCCCGTGAAGGAGTGTTTTTCAACATCGGACATTTCGGGTCTATTTTGGCCATTTTTCATAAAATGACCATTTGGCCCTTAACTCTTTTTCTTCCATTATTTCCTTAACTAAACTTTAATCTCCTTAAAACTTAACATCTATGATACTTACTGCTTACAGCAGTGTAGGAAACCAACGTTCCCTAGTGAAAACCTAATTTTTACACAATTTTATAGTTTTGGTTCGAAATACAAAAATATTTACATTTTTGCCTCGGAACCAAAAATGACCAATTCATACCATAACGCTTAGTTTTTCACAACGAATAAAACTTACAAAAGCACTATGGTCGAATTCTAAACATTTTATAACGTTTTCATTTCTTGAAATTTTATGCCAAAAATTTCATAAAATTCATAACTTGTAAACCAAGTAGAATTTTAAAAAACTGTCCTTGTTATCCTAATAGTTTCAACGAGATCTACAACTTTCATGTTGTAACTTTTTTAAAATTCCATCGTTTAGAGGGACTTTCTGGCTAATTTTCAAATCTGTCGAGAATTGTTTTTTCTTTGTAATTTAGTCCCTTTTGAAATTCTACCAAAACCCTTACTTTCTTCTTTCCATCATCAACATATAACATAAAATAACCATGTCATAATGTCCATATTACATGCCATAGACCAAAATCATTGTATCAAACACATGGTATGCATGTAAATTTCAAATCTAAAGTTAAGAAATTTATCTCCAAAGTTGCAAAACTTTGCACCAAAACATTAGGGCTTGCCTTAAGCTTGATTTGGAGGCTTGTATCCATCAAACTTTGATAGAAAAATTGCCCAAGGGGTGGCCGGGTCCATGGGGAAAAATTGAAAATTTTCTTCTCTTTCTTTCTTTCTTCCCTTCCTTCCTTCCTTTGCACGTTCTTCTCTCTCTTTTTTTCCTTTTTCCCCCACTGTGGAGACCAATTGGTCTTCTTGCATAATAAGTAAATTGAACCTTTTTTTTCTTTTCTTTTATTTTTTTAATAAAAAGGCGATGTGTCATCACCTTGGTAATCAATTAGATTACTTTGGGTGGCCAAATGTGATTGGGCCACATTAGTGGATGTGGTGGCCCAATCAAAACTTTCAAGTGTCCCACTAACTTTTTACGTAGTCCAAGTTTATACTGACAATATTTTTTCTATATTGCCGGTATTCTTTTTCATACAGTTCATGAGGTCCCATAACCTCCGATACTTATCCACATCCATCACATAATGTAATTCTAATATTATCTCACTTTGTACTATCCAAATTTAAACTGACAGTATTTTTCTTATACTGTCGGTATGTTCTCTATATTGCTACACCATTCCTTATTCATCCTTATTCTCTAAACAGTATTATTACATACTGGTTCAACTTAAACAGTCCAGTTTCTGTACTGCATGACCTTAAACAATCCAATTCTTACACTGCATTACTTTTGCAGTATAATTTTCATACTGCATAACTTTATCAGTGTACTTTATTACACTGTATTATTCTAATACTGTATAATTTTTTATGTTATTATACAATATTTTTCTCCTCAAACTCTATTTTTGTCTTATATAATTCTTAACTTATTGCATTGTTAATGTATTAAAAATACTTGGGTGTTACAAGAACACCAGAGGAATGTTACTCAGATTGCTTTTCCTCTTTCTCAGAACTTGACCTCAAACAACGCCAATCTTGTTGTCGTTTCTGCTGGGAATACTAGGAAGGCAAAATGACCTATTTGTACCTATTGTAATATTCCAGGGCACACTATTGATAAATGCTACAAATTACACGGGTATCCACCAGGACATCCAGCTCTTAGCAAGATGAAGTCCAAAGCTCCAACCCCGAAAGCTCAAGTGCATCAGGCTAGCTCCAATGCCCAGAAAGACGAAGTTGCAATTCAAGATAGGGATGATGCTATTCTGAGTTCGAATCAATGCAAGCAACTCATTGCGTTTTTGAACTCGCAACTGCAGCTAGGGACTCGCGATTCTTCAAACCAGAATAAGCTTGAACCAATAGTATCCTACTTCAGTGGTATATCTTCTTCACCTTTTATATCTTTTTCCTTTTCTATTTCTGAGTGCAGATCGGTCCTTGACAACGGGATGACACATCATATTTGTTGTTCTGGCAAGCTCTTAAAGTCTAAAATTCACATTCGTAATTCTTCCATTAATTTGCCAAATGGAATTTCGATTCTTGTCAATCAAATGAGTTCAATTCAGTTATCTGAGTCTCTTACTTTGCAAAATGTTCTATTTGTACCTTCATTCAAGTTCAATCTGATTTCTAATAGCTCTTTGACCTAAGACCTCAACTACTCTGTTAATTGTATTTCTGATTCTTGCTTAATTCAGGACCATACACAGGGGAAGACGATTGGGATGGGTAAACAATTGGGAAACCTTTACATTCTGAGTCTATGTAATGTTGATCTTGGTAAGGTTCCTATTTGTTTTTCTCTAGCACAAACTGTTTGTAATAATGTCAGTATGAATCCTAGTGAATTATGGCATTTTTGTTTGAGCCACCCCTCTAATCTCAAAATTCAAGTTATGAAAGATGTTTTGAATGTTTCTCATAAATCGAATAATTCATTACATTGTTCTATTTGTCCACTTGCCAAACAGCATCGTTTACCTTTTGTTTCTTCTAATACACAATTTGATTCTCCTTTTCACTTGGTGCATATGGATATTTGGGGTCCCTTTATACCACTAACTACATAAGGCTATTAGTATTTGTTGACTATTATTGATGACTTCTCGCGTTTCACTTGGGTCTACTTGTTAAAAGGTAAATCTAATGTTGAAATTATTTTTCTTGAATTCTATTCCCTAATCTTGACCCAATTTGATGTGAAAATCAAGTCAGTTTGTTCCGATAATGCTCATGAACTTGCCTTTACAGAGTTTTTTAGGAATAAGGGTATCTTACCTTGTCATTCTTGTGTTGATACTCCACAACAAAATTTGGTTGTGGAGAGGAAACATCAACATCTTCTTAATGTTGCCCATGCTCTCCTTTTTCAGTCCAATATTCCTTTGCCATATTGGGGGGACTACATTCTCACATCTACTTACCTCATCAATAGAACACCATCACCTTGCCTTTCCAATAAAGCTCCTTTTTAATTGCTATATCATAAACCACCTACTTATTCTCATCTCAAAATTTTTGGGTGCTTGTGTTACGGTTCTACCCTCGATAGGATTCGTACAAAATTTTCTCCCCAAGCTTCCCTGCTGTCTTTCTTAGATGTCCTCCTGGCTACAAGGGGTACAAATTACTTGATCTTACGACCAACAAAACCTTCATTTCCCGAGATGTTGTTTTTCATGAAAACATATTTCCTTTTCGTTCTCAGCCTACAACTCCTATACACTATTCTTTCTTTGATCCCTGTGTTCTACCCGGTCAGGTCCTTAGTGAATCTCCATCTATTCCTAGCTTGTCATCTTCCTCATCCTCCCACAACATCATTCTTGTTGAGTCTAGACCAACCCGAGTCCGTAAAACTCCCTCTTGTCTCCAACATTTTTATTGTTATTCAACATTGTCACCTTCTAGTTCCACACTTTATCCTTGTCCAAAGTGTTGAGTTATGAGAAATTATCCCCCTCTTATCGTACTTTTGTTTGTTCCATCTCCTTTCACATTGAACCCAATACTTTTACTCAAGCTATTGTTGTGCCAGAATGGTGGGAAGCTTTGCATGCAGAATTGCAAGCTTTGGAACATAATGATACCTAGGCTATTGTCTCTTTACCCCCCGGTAAGCAAGTCATTGGTTGTCACTAGGTTTATAAACTGAAATACAAATCAGATGTTAGTTTGGAAAGGCATAAGGCTCGGCTCATAGCAAAAGGTTTTACCCAATAAGAAAGGGTCGATTACCTTGATACTTTCTCCCTTGTTGCAAAACTCACCACCGTGAGGGTCCTCTTAGCATTGGCTGCCATTCACGGTTGGTCTCTTACACAATTGGATGTCAATAACGCCTCATGATGATTTGACAAAGGAGGTGTATATGGCTTTTCCACTCGGTTATCATCATAAAAGGGAGACTTTGCCTCCTCGTCCTATTTGCAAGCTTTACAAATCTTTATATGGGTTGAAACAAGCCTCTCGACAGTGGTTTGCCAAATTTTCCTTAGTTCTTTTTGGTTTTGGCTTTCAACAATCATCAGTGGATAGTTCTCTTTTAACTAGAGCAAGAAAACAGTCGTTTATTGCTTTTCTGGTTTACATTGATGACATTGTGATTGCTAGTAATAACCCTGAGGAAGTTGAGCAACTCAAACAATTTCTTGATAAGTGTTTCAAGCTCAAAGATCTTGGAATGCTTAAATTCTTCCTAGGTCTGGAAGTAGCACTGTCAAAATTATCTTTCTTTGTCAACGACAGTATGCCTTGAAACTATTGTTAGATACTGGTTTCCTTGGCGACAAGCCTCAAAGAACTCCCATGGAACCTAACACTAAGTTAATTCGAGATGATGGAGAAATTTTACCTGATCCGACTCAACATAGAAGGTTGATTGGGCGACTATTGTACCTTACCATTAGCAGGCTAGACCTTTCTTTCTCTGTGAATTACCTCAGCCAATTTTTATCTCAGCCACGTGTGCCTCATCTCCAGGCCGTGCATCATATTCTGCAATATATAAAGGGAACGGTAGGCCAAGGTTTGCTCTTCTCTGCTTCTTCGACATTAGATTTGAGGGGTTTTGTTGATTCTGATTGGGCTGCATGTCTTGATAGTCGTCGATCCATCAGTGGCTTTTGTTTCTTTATTGGAGATTCTCTTGTCTCTTGGAAATCTAAGAAACAATAGACCGTTTCTCAGTCTTTAGCTGAGGCTGAGTACAGGTCCATGGCAAATGCGACCAGTGAAGCAATGTAGCTAATATCTCTTCCCAAGGATTTACAAGTCAATTATTCAAAACTTGCTGTTTTGTTTTGTCATAATCAGGCTGCCATTCATATAGCAGCCAACCCTGTCTTTAACCATCGGATGAAACATATTAAAATAGATTGCCATCTAGTACCGGAGAAAATTCAGAGTGGTGTCCTCAAGACTCTTTTTGTTGCCTCCCAGCATCAAGTGGCTGATATTCTCACTAAACCTTTGGCTTCAACACAGTTTGCAGCTCTCCTTTGCAAGATGGGAGTAAAGAACATACACTCTCCATCTTGAGAGGGAGTATTAAATCATAAGGTTCTTTTATGTAATTTTGGCATATATTAGTTACAACAGTTTTTTTGTTTTTGCGTTGTTCTCTTTTTGTGCTGATGTGTAAAAGGCTGGTGTAAGTATCATGTTTTGTAACCAGCAACTTTATTGAACCAGCTACTATATATGCCCCTTTCTTTGCTTTGAATTAATGAGCGAGCGTTTCGTCTGATTCCTTTCTTCTCCTTAATTTCATAATAAATACAGATACATACTTGGATTATTGGAATAAAAGAATTTCCCGTTATTGGAGATGGTCCTTGAACATTGTTCAAACCTGTACAACTTTGGTCATTTTGCTTAGCTATATTATGTAATTTTTTGATAAGAAAACTTGAAACTCTTCTTGGAAGTAAACACAAATAAGTTGTTAGCTTAAGCAAAAAGGCCAACGGGACATTTTCTATGCTGTCTCGGTGGGATACAAAAAATATCCTTGTAGAATGTGTTTCGAAGGGACGCTAAAAAACGTCCTTAAGGGACACACAACATGTAACACCCAAGCATTTTTAGTACATTAAAAATGCAATAATTTAAAGATTACTGTTTAATCTAATTCTTATGATAAGGTCCATAAAAGCAAAAAAAAAAAAAAGGAATTTTAAAGGTAAAAATCATGCCATAGTCTTATATGAGAAAGGAAGGATTTGAAAATAAGTTAGAAAGCTCAATCATTACAAAATGTATTATAACAAATATTAAGACGAAAATACAGTTTAAGGAGAAAAATACTATATAATGACTTAGAAAATTATACAGTATTAGAATAATGCAGTGTGAGAAAGTACACAGATAAAGTTATGCAGTATGAAAATTACACTGTAAAAGCAATGCAATATAAGAATTAGACTGTTTAAGGTTAAACAGTATAAAAATTAGACTGTTTAAGTTAAAGCAATATAGGAATAATAATGTTTAAAGAATATGGATGAATAAGGAATGCTGTAGCAGTATAGAAATATACCGATGTATAAAAAAATACTGTCAGTATAAATTTAGACTGTACAAAGTTAGATAATGTTGGAATTACATTATGTGACGGATGTAAATAAGTATAGGAGGTTGTGGGACCTCATGAACAGTATAGAAAAGAATACCGACAGTATAAGAATAATATTGTCAGTATAAATTTAGATTATATAAAAGTTTTGTGGGACCCAACAAGAGGATACCTTGAGAGTTTTGAATGGGCCACCACATTTACTCATGTGGCCCAACCATAAAAGGCTAAGTTAACCCTAATAATAATTAGGGCGATTAGTCACCAAAAAGAAAAGGAAGAAAAAGGGAAAAAAAGGAAAAAAGGGGGGGACACTCCATGGGTGGAGAAAAGACCACCTCACCCCTTTGTTTACTTTATATTTAGCTTCAAAAAGAGACCAAACGTTGGTCTCCACCATGCAAAATGTGCAAAGGAAGGAAGGAAGGAAGGAAGGAAAGAAAGAAAGAAAGAAACAAAAAATTCTCATTTTTCCCCCATGGACCCGATAGCCCTTTGGGCAATTTTTCTATCAAATTTTGATGAATACAAACCTCCAACTATGCTTAAAGCAAGCTCTAGTATTTTAGTGCAAAGTTTTGTAACTTGGGAGGTAAAATTCTAACCTTTTTCTAAGGGTTTTAATGATTTTTTCTTCAAAGTTATGGATGGGTTTTAATGGAATTTTGTAATGGTTTATGACAAAGGAATCTAAGCAAGTTTAGTCTCACAAGTGGAGTATCAAAAAGGTTGGCAAAGTTTAGAAAAATTTCTAAAATTTTTACTTAAAAATTTATGCTAAAAATATGCATACTAAGGGTTTAATGAAATGTTTTGGTCTATGGCATGTAAATGAATATTATGGCATGATTGGTTTATGTTCTATGATGATGGTGATGATGATGGAAAAGAAAAAAAAAGTAGGGTTTTGTGCAAAAGAATGAAAAAGTTACTAAACTTTGGTAAAGTTTAGCTTGCTTTCAAGAAATGATGATTTAGAGGGCCTTAGAGGCCTATTTATGTTCTAAATATGGTATAGAATTTACCAACACAGTGAGAGAAATAACTTTTGTGAACAAAATTTCGTAAAAGTCTAAAAGGACTAAATTGTAAAGTTTGGTAAAAGTTTGACAGATTTAAAAATCAGCCAAAAAGTCCCCTGTAATATTAGACTTTCAGGAAAGTTAAAACATAAAAGTTGTAGAACGCATCAAAACTATTAAAATAACTTGGACAGTTTTTCAAAATTCTGCTTAGTTTAAGAGCTATGAATTTTACAACATTTTCAACACAAAATTTCAAGAAATGGAAACATTATGAAATGTATTGAATTCGACCATGGTGCTTTTGTAAGTTTTATTCCTTGTGAAAAACTAGATGTTTTAGTATAAAGTGGTCGTTTTTGTTTTCGGGGGCAAAAATGTAAATATCTTTGTATTTTAGGCCAAAACTGTAAAATTGTATAAAAACTGAGTTTTCACCTGGGAACGCTAGGTTCCTGCACTGCTAAAGGCATTGGGGTAACCATAGTTGAAAAGTCTTTAAGGATTCAAAGTTTAGTCAATGACAGATTGAAAAAAAAACATTAAGGGCAAAATGGTCATTTTGTGAAAAATGATCAAAACGGACCCGAAACGCCTGATATCAGAAAGTGTCCTTAGCGAGAATTTTTTCATAATACATATGTAATAGAACGGTAAAGTTAAGCAATGATTTTTATAAAATTACAAAGTTGACGAAAAACCCGTTAAGGGTAAAAACGCATTTAAAGATAAATTGCTTAAACGGAGTTGAACACTCCAAATTAGCATAACGCTCTTAGATGAAAAATGTTCCATAATGCGTTAAGTAACGAAACCGTCATATGAGACAGGAGATTTAATAAGAGATGTTTAAGTAAATGAAACGTAACCCGATGGGTTACAAAGTTAAGTAAAGAAAAAGACAACCTGAAGGGTTATAGAGCCAAGAAGAAAGAGTGATAGCCCGACGGGTTATAAAGTTAAGTAAAACGTATGGTAACCTAGTGGGTTACAAAGTTAAAAGCAATGGGGTACAAAGTAAAGAGAAGGGTAAACCGATAGTATACCAAGTTAAGTAAAAAAGAATAAATGTTTAAAGTTTAAGTTAAGTTATCAATTAAGTGGATTGATAATAAAGAAATTTTACTAATAAGTCGGCTGTCGTTTGATCAAGACAAAGAAGCCGACTAATGAAAGGAAAAGGAATAGAATAGGGAACGCTAGAGCGTTATCCAGGTAAGTTTCAAACCTCACCTACAACATAAAGTAAATGATTTTTAAATATCTATGTATATGTTTATAAATGAGTTTGCTATATTTATGCAAGCTCCTTTTGAAGTATGTTTGCATTTGTTATGCAAAAAGTTTTAAAGTTCAAAAGAAGATTTGCAATGAATTTGCAATTACTATGTTTAAAGTGTATTTGCTATTGATATGCATAACGTTTTTAAAAGTTCAAGGTATGATTTTAAATGTATTAAAAGTATGCTTGTATGTGTTATGCATATGATTTAAAGTTTAAGTTAAGATATGCAACATGTTTGCATTTGCCAAGCTAAATGTTTAGAATGCTAAGTTATAGCACTATAAAGTGTAAGCATTTGTTATGGTCACCAAGTTAAAAAGAACGTAAGAGTAAAGATAATAAAAAGAAAGTGTCGTACCGGCCTCCTTGTTGTGAGGTACTGAAAGTAAAGTTAAAGTTATGACTTCATAGATGTGAGGTACACAAGTAAAGTTAAAGTTTGACCTCTTAGATGTAAGGTACATGACTTCGGTGTTTGATGGTCTCAAGGCTTCCATTATGTTTATGATCTCATGATTATTGATGTTGGTACAAATACTAAAGTAAGATAAGGATAGATAAGGAACAAAGATAAAATGTTAAAGTAAGAAATAAATGATTATAAAATGCTTATAACTGAAATTTCATAATTGAGCATCAATGGAATCATGCATTATGAATTTGCTTGTATTCCTTATTATAAAGTATTTATGTTAAAGGCTTATGGAAAACATTCTGAGAAATGTTTTACGTTAAATGTTTATGAAAAACATTTTCATGTTTTCAAAGAAAGGTTTATGAACGACGTTTTAAGAAAAACATTCAAGAAATATTTTACAAAAAATGTTTATGCAAAACGTTTCACAGATGTTTTATGAAAAACGTTTATGAAAAAAATGTTTTCCTAAATGTTTATGAAAAACATTTTTGAAAAACATTTTAAGAGGTAGGTTTTTATAAGAAAATTTTTTAAAGCATGTTTAAATGATTTGTAAGATTATGTTTGAACTTACTGAGCGAAAAATTATTAAAAGTTTCTTCATGCTATAGGTAGTCCTAAGGGTGACCAATAGGACTTGTTTGAAGTGCTCAGTGTTGCAGAGGACAGATGCGAAGATTTAGAAATGGATACTACAACGGTAAGTTTCTACTGTACAAAGAAAATGCTTTCCCACTATTTATATAGTGTTTTCAAAGTTTTAAAAAAATCAAAGTTTTATGAAATGATTTCAAAGTTTTAAGATATGTATTTTACGAAATGTTTTATATAATAATAAAAATAAATTTTAAGTTAAGATTCAGTTAACGTTTCTTACTAAGTTTTAAGAAACGGTTTGAAATAGTTTTAAAGTCAAATGTGGAACAATGTCTCAACTCAAATTGTGACAGAAGTCGCAACGGCTTTTTCAGAATGTTTTAAAAGGAAAAGAAAAAAAAATTTAATTAAGTATTTTTCTTACTGAGTAAGTAAGAATGATGTTTAAGAAGGTTAAGTGACTGCTCGAAAAAGCGGGTCGTCGTAGGTAGTATCAGAGCGGTATCCTGTCATCCCATCTCGCGCTGTCATATGTCTGCTACACCATAGCTCAATTATGTAAGTTAAGTTACACAGGAAGAAAAGTTAGTATTTAACGATTACGTGCTTATGCCGGATATAGTCTTTAGCGTCGGCACTTTCGGATGAGCAACGAGAAGACAAAGGTCTAAGGATGAATGTAATGTTAAATGTTATAATGTCCCCATAAGTCGACGGTACTTATTGTCCATCAACGGTATCAAGTCAATGAAGACCAAACGTGGTCAATGATGGTCAACAGATGGCCAACGGTTCAAAATAAAGAAGATGAGCTCATGACATGTTATAATGTTCCTGCGCCAAGGGTGTTGTCCATTTGAGCAAATCTTATTCTGTTAGAAGTCATTTGGTATTGGCTACACGTATAACGAGGAAAGCATATCAAGATAATAGAATAACGGAGGTTCAAAAGTGATTTTCGGTGCTCTTTTGAACAAGAATGCCTGAGAGCAACTAGACGTTAGATGACTAACTATGTGATTCTTTCGAGCTTAAGCATTTCGTAGCTAAGCTGAGACATGCTAATGAGCTCATAACTATTGGAAAAACAATACGCAGTGGAATTTTAAAAATTTTATATCAGAGTATTTTTCAAAACACAAGTTTGACATGCTATACGCATAAATTAACTAGACCTTACTAACTTTTGTGTGCCGAAAAGCTCCTGCAATCAGTGATGAGAAGTAACGTTTTAGAAGAGCCTCAACCAACTGGTCTTCTTTGTTATTCTCTATCCACGATCAGAGTGAGTGTGGGCTCACACATACAGCTTTTCCACCAGGTGACTCTCTTTCCAACCAATTGAGAAAACCCAAAGCTAGTGTTCATGATTTGTGGACAAGAGCTCTAAGGGAGTTTTCAGATTCTTACTAGTAGAGTATCACACTTAATCTCTCAATTGATCTGAGTAACTCTTAAGACTTACTCCCTATTTATAGAGGTTGCATCTAGGGTCAGTCCTTATCAAACTAGGTCTCAAAATTTGAATTAGAATCAAATTCGGATCAATATCTGATGAGATCAGCGTAAAAATGCATGATCTTATCCTTCACTCATCGGTAGGCCGATCAGGATGATCAGCAGGCCAAACAAACCCCATCGATAGGCCAAACTTGAGGATCGGCATGCTGAACTATCGATTAATATCTCAACGAATCTTTTATTTTTCACCCGAGATTCTATAGGATAAAGTCTTAGTTTTAATTTAAATAACCTAATAGAAAAGTTATTAGATTAAAACAACTTTATCTAGATAATCTATAGGAAAATAAATGAATTCCTAATAATTCTACAAGTTTATCTTGATTTAATTTATTTAAAATAAAATCATCTGATAAACAGACAAGAATTATCCGATCCTAATAATTCAACAAGTTTATCTTGAATTAATTTTATCACAAAATTAATTCAATTGATAAACAAACATGAATTATTTAATTCTTCTCTAACTAATGGCACCGCCGCCTAGAGTAAACATAAACCCAAAGTCGATTTCCTAGAATCCAAACAGGACTGAAAATCTGAGTCAGTATATCCTAGAGGAGTTAAGTCCTCATCCAAATATACAAGCATATACACTCGAGTCCTTCTCAGGTACTTGAAAATATGCTTAACCACAACCCAGTGGTTCAGTCCTATATCTGCCTGAAATTGACTTACAATCCCAACCGCATAACTAATATCCGGCTATGTGCAAAGCATGGCATACATGAGACTACCCACTGTCGAAGCATAAGGCACTTTCTTCATGAATTCTCTTTCTTCATAAGACTTTGGAGAGTGTTTCTTAGAAAGAGTAATTCCAGACCTAGATGGTTACCCACCTTTCTTGGAATCCTACATTGCATATCTCCTGAGAATTTATCTATGCAGCTGGCCTAGGATAAAGCTATCTTTTCGTTCTTCCTATCTCGAAAGATCTGGATACCAAGAACAAAATTAGCCTCACCTAAGTCCTTCATGTCAAACTGCTTGGTCAACCATAATTTGACTAATGACAATGCCCCAATGTCATTGCCAATTAGCAGTATGTCATCTACATAGAGTAGAAGAAAAACCACCTTCTCATCCTTAACGTATTTATAAACACATGGCTAATCCACATTTTGTGAGAACCCATAAGTCTTGATCACCTGATCAAATCTTATGTTCCAAGAACGGGAAGCCTGCTTAAGTCCATAAATTAACTTTAGTAGCTTACAAACCTTACCCTCTTGACCCTTGACCTTGAACCCATCTGGTTGTTTCATATAAATGGACTCATCAAGATAGACATTCAAAAAAGCCGTCTTGACATCCATATGCCATATCTCATAATCGAGAGCGGCAGCTATAGACAAGAGATTCCGGTTGGACTTAAGCATGGCTACAGGCGAAAAGGTTTCCTCATAATCGGTTCATTCCTTTTGCGTATAACCCTTAGCTACCAGTCTAGCCTTAAAGGTTTCGAACTTTCCATCCACTCCTCTTTTCCTCTTGTAGATCCACTTACACCCTATGGGTTTTACCCTTTCAAGAAGATCCACAAGCTCCTAGACCCGATTAGTCTCCATAGACTTCATCTCTGTGTTCATGCTTTATGTCCAGAGTTTTGAATCAATATCCTCTATATCTTCTGCGTAAGCACAAGGATCCCTGTCATGTTCATCTGGTTCAGCCAAGAAGGCCTCCCCATTTAACATATACCTTTTAGGTTGACGCCTGATCCTCCCACTACACCGAAGTCCCTTAGGTTGTTGTTCAGGTTCGTTTGGTTTTTCTACACTGATCGAAATGGTTTCATTCGGAACCTCCGGAGTGATCGGATCACTCCTTAATTCCTCAAGCACCACTTTGCTTCGAGGTTTAAAGTCGTCCATGTAACTCTCCTTAAGGAAAGTGGCATTAGTTGAAACCACGGCTTTATTTTCCTTTAGGTTATAGAAATAACCCCCTTTAGTCCCTTTTAGATATCCTACAAACACACAAACTTTCGAACGTGCTTCCAACTTATTTGCATCTTTAAATAAGACATGAGCCAGACATCCCCATATGCAAATATGGTTTAAGGATGTACTCTTACCCATCCATAACTCGTGAGGAGTTTTAGGGAACAATTTTGAAGGCACATTGTTTAAAAGATAATATGCGGTTGTAGTGCATATCCCCAAAAGGATGAAGACAATGATGAATAACTCATCATGGACTTAAACATGTCCAATAAAGTCCTATTCCTTCTCTCTGCTAAGTCATTCTGCTATGAAATGCGTGGCGCAATCAAATGGGATAAAATCCCATTCTCTAATAAGTGTCTCAAGAACTCATCAGAAAGGTATTCTCCACCTAGATTGGATCGAAATGCCTTTATGGGTTTACCCAATTGCTTTTCCACTTCAACCCAAAACTCCCTGAACTTGTCAAAAGTTTTGCTTTTGTGGTGCATCAGGTACACATACCCATAGTTTGAGTAATTGTCAATAAAAGTGACGAAGTACTCATACCCTCCTCATGCCCGGATATTCATCGGTCTGTAAACATCACTATGCATAAGTTCTAGAACCCCTTCGGCCCTATTACCCTTAGACCTGAATGGTCTTTTGGTCATTTTACCCTCCAAACAAGAGTCACATTGAGGTATAGATTCCACCTTTAAGTCCATCCCTTAACAACCCTTGAATCCTATTCAGGTTAATATGACCAAGGCGCAAATGCCAAAGATAAGTCTTATTAGAGTGAGAAGTTTTAAGTCTTTTAGAGTTTTTATTATTCATCTCAGCATTAAGCAATAAGTCCATCTTAGGTTTGATAAAATATAGATTATTTTACATCCATCCAGAACAGATAAAAGATTTGTTTTTACGAATCACTACTTTATCATTAAAAGAAACCAAATAGGAGTCTTTAAATAAACAAGCTACAGAAATTAAATTCCTTTTAAATTTAGGAACATAAAAACAATCTTGCAAACATAAATTCCTATAATTATCAAAATAAAGATGGACGTCTCCTACTTTCCACCAAGACCAAGGATCCATCGCCCATCCGAAGCATGAAGTCTTCATGCAGCAGACTTCTCGTTTCTTTGAACCACTATAAAGAAACATAAACATGATTAGTTGCATTGGAATCTATGGCCCAAATGTCACTAGATTCCTCAACCAAATAAGTTTCTAAATACAAAAGATCACACCTACCTCCTTTAGAAAGGAAGTCCTTGCAATGCTTCTTGATGTGCCCGACCTTCCCACAAAAGAAGCACTTAAGCTTCTTCGGGTTCTTCTTCTTCTTCTTGCTCTTGGTGCTAGCAGGAATAGAAGACGTCTCATTCTTGGCCCGTTGCTTCTTTCCATTCCTAGAATTGAGATTGAAACCAGAAACAACTACCATGTTGGCCTCTCCACCCGCAGGAGACTCCCTGATCAGCAGTTCGAACTCCTGTAATTGTTTCATTAATTATGTTAAGGTCGTGTCCCGTCTATTGCTTAAATTAAAAGTAGCTCTAAATGGAATAAATTCCTTTGACAGAGTCTCAAAGACCATAGTCATTTAAGTTTCAACATCTATATGGCTCCATTGGTTTGAGCCTCAGTGAGGTAACCCATGACCAATATCATGTGCTCCTTTACAGATGTCCCCGGTCTCTGCTTATAGTTAAGAAATTTCTGAGGCACCCCTTGCCGCTTTGTTATGGCCTGGCCTCCAAACATATCCTCAAGATTATCCAAGATCTGCTTTGCAGTCTCATAATCTTGATGTTGAGCCTGCAGCATGTTATTCATGCTAGCCATAACATAGCAGCAGGCCTGATCGTTTGCATCTTTCCAGCGATTATACGCTTGAAATTGCTCATTAGTTGAGTCTCCCGTAGGCTTGGGAGGACGAGGGGTTGTCAGTACATATTTCAGTTTCTCAAAAGAGAGGACGATATCTAGGTTCCGTTTCCAATCATTGTAATTCTCTCTCGTTAACAGGTTTTTATCAAGTATCCAAGATAAAGCGTTTTTAGACATTTTTAATTTACAATAAAGAATCATATACCAGACATAAGCAAACATATCATAACAATTTAGTAAGATAACACAATCATGTAAAAACATACAAATGTGTTTATGTGTCAAAACCTTGAAAATATCACAACCTTACAATGATAATTCCTAACTCAGAATTCAACAAGCTCCTAAGAGAGTCATGCCAAATTCAATCAGAAACACTGATCCCCTCCTAATTAATATATGTCATCCAGGACCCGTATGATCCAGCATATATTAATAATCATTTCTTTGGCCATTAATTTTATTAACAGAGCTCCTAGGGAAGGTTAATAATAAAATTAACGTGAGTGTATAACCATCGTTTCAATATTTTATCCATGATTTATAATCACCACCTAGGGGTGTGCAACCATAAATCATGCTAAAATACCTTATCCTCTTAGAGATCCAATCTAGTACATGATAGAAATCCCTTCCTAGGGGTTGGGACCACCATGTTCTACCCATGGACCAACGATGGAGGCCTTAGGTTCTCTCTTTGAAAACCTTCTCCCACTCAATCTTTTGAGATCAAGGTTTTATTTTAAGAATATGCATGAACAATTTTAATATAAGCTGCACTCCCTATTCTATATGACATGTTATCAATATACATGGCAAATCATATCATAATGTAGACTAGCAAAGCAATCAAGCAAAGCTACAAACAAAATAATAATAACCGTAATATTATGGTTCCACCCTAGAGAATAGAAAACAAAGATTACAAGAGAATAATTGAAACATGTTATCAATTCTTCATCCTTGAATCTTCAAGCTGTATCATTCTTCATTTAATGCCCATCTTCAAGTCTTCAATCCCGCATGAATCGAATACTTCATATTTTCGGTCATATCTAAATTTAATGTTTCTTAGAATTGTCCCAAAAACAAAATTAAAACTATATTGAAAACTGCATCTTTTCTAGAAAATTTTCAGCTCTTTGTTGGCAGGCCGATCTAGGTGATCGGCATGCCGGTCATAATCCATTAGCCTGCCGATCAGAAAGATCGGCCTGCTGACTCATGAAAGATCGGCCTGCCGAACTAAAAGTTCAGCCCGCCGCCAAAGCCTCTGATTTCTCCTCCGTTGATGGCCTGTCGAACCTCACGTCTGGCCTGCCGATCTGTGACTATTGGCATGCTGAACTATGGGGTTCAGCATGCCGACCGAGCATAAATCTACCATTCCAAAAAATACAATTTTTAATGCAATTCCTCAATTTGATTTTCAACAATTCAAAAACATAAAATTAAAGACTCAGGAAATACTTAGGTGCGCCATCATCATTCTTCTAGATCCGTCTTCTCGGAATGATTCTTTAATTACAAATTATTTAAAAATAAATAATAATTCCTAGACAGAGATGATAGTCCTGTTAGACATGTATGCCCTAAGGAGTAAAAATATAATATATTTTTGGAGACATTTTATCAATAAAGAATTTATTGATTATTAATATACCAAATCTTGTCCCCTCTACGTTCATATTTGTTGAATGTATGTTAGCAAACAATAGTCTAAGACTGTCAGTTTAAACCTTAAGAATTGGGCATATGATGGACAGATTATGCGAAACACACAATTCTTAAGGTGATGGTCTAAATCATATGATCCGCAATCGAGGGAATAAAGTTGGGCGTTTTATTCATACAAAGATTGCTATGTTGTCTATATCCCTTTAGGGAGATGGTTTATCTTGACCATCAGAGGTAGACTCCGTGAATAGAAACATTGGCACATTGTCATAGGTGACGATGTGTTGGATCAGGACATAAAGTGAATTGATTTAGATTAACAATTCTGTCTCGGTAAATCGATTCGCTTTAGACAATCATTTGTGTTGTATCTTAATCCTAAGATGAATAATGAGCCCGTTGTCTTGACTTGTGTCTTTTGATGTGTCAAAAGGTGACACCCACATCTTAATAGTGGTATGCATGTCGGTACGTTGGAGGCATGACTCTTGATGGCGTAGACTTGTTATTCATAGTTATGAAATCCATAGCTCCTCTTTAGGAGTAATGATATCCTCTTATATGCGTTATCCTGTAATTGAAAAACTAGAGCGCTCATCCATTTGGATACATAGGTATAACCGAATGGTATACTGTCTTTAGATGGTAAGTTTTCTGATGCTGAGATAATGGAACGTAAGATAAAAATAATCGGGAAAGTAAGACAGAACTTGTCCTTAAGCCGATTATGGACTATCATATGGGGGATACAATACACTATGATATGTCATGGAGACTTAGCTATATGAGCTTCGTAATTCTATGTAGTTCGAGAGTGCAGCTCCAAGCTTTTAGTGGAGTAGCGTTGGAATTGATAATTATGAAATGTATATCTGGGATATTGGGTTTCGTAATTATCAAGAGCTTGAACTATGTAGGTCCATTTGGTCCCCTTTGCTAGCTCACAACATGCTGTAACGACATGGTGTGCTTTTCCAATAATTGGTGACTTATGTCGAATTTATCAGATTGGTTAAAATTTGGAAGAATTAAATAATTCATGTCTGTTTATCGGTTGAATTAATTTTATAATAAAATTAATTCAAGATAAACTTATTGAATAATTGGGATCGGATAATTCTTGTTTGTTTATTAGTTGATTTAATTTTGGATAAATTAGATTAGGATAAACTTGTATAATTATTGGGAATTGATTTATTTTCTTAGAGATTATATAGATAAAGTTGTTTTGATAAGATAACTTCTCTATTGGGTTATTTGAATTAAAACTGAGACTTTATCCTATAGAATCTCGGGTGGAAAATAAAAGATTCTCGAAATTTTTTATTCGGCAGTTCGGCTTGTCGATTAGCGAAGGATAAGATCAGAATCAAATTCGGATCAATATCTGATAAGATCACGCATTTTCACACGGATCTTATCAGATATTCATCTGAATTTGATTTTGATCCGAGTTTTGAGACTTAATCTGATAAGGACTGACCCTAGGACCAACCTCTATAAATAGGGAGTGATTTTCACAAGTTACTTAGATCAATTGAGAAATTAAGAGTGATACTCTGCTAAGTGAGAATCTGAAAAACTTCCTGAGAGCTTTTGTTCACAAATCACGAATACTTGCTTTGAGTTCTCTCGATTGGTTGGAAGGAGAGTCACTGGTAGAGGAGCTTTACGTGTGAGCCCACACTCACTCCGGTCGTGAATAGAGAATAGCGAAGAAGACCAGTTGGTTGAGGCTCTTCTGCAACGTTATTTATCTTCATAGATTACGGAGATTCTTCGGCACACAAAGGTTAGTAAGATCTAGTTAATTTATACATATAGCATATCAAATTTGTGTTTTGAAAAATATAAAATTTTTAAAATTCTACTACGCACTCTTTTTCCAACAAGTCCACCATCTAATTACATGAAAAACCTATATACATATTCCAACCTCTAAGGAACTATAACCGGTATAAATTAATTAATTAATAATTAAATAACCATTTAATCAACCATAATTAATTAATGAACATTCACCACATAATCCATGACAACATATAAAATATGTAGAAACCTAGAGTACTAACTCTCTATAAAATTAAATTCAAGCATAGGAGAGATTAAGATCACAAAATTTATACATATAATATGATCACAAACTCGTAAATTTATGTAAAAACCATGGCTTTGATACCAATTGTTGGAAAAACAGTACGTAGTGAAATTTTAAAAATTTTATATCAGAGTATTTTCTAAAACACAAGTTTGACATGCTATATGCATAAATTAACCAGATCTTACTAACCTTTGTGCGTCGAAAAGCTCCTGCAATCAATGAAGAGAAGTAACATTCTAGAAGAGTCTCAACCAACTGGTCTTCTTTGCTATTCTCTATTCACGATCGGAGTGAGTGTGGGCTCACACGTACAGCTCTTCCACCAGGTGACTCTCCTTCCAACCAATTGAGAGATTCCAAAGCTAGTGTTCATGATTTGTGAACAAGAGCTCTTAAGAAGTTTCCAGATTCTCACTAGTAGAGTATCACTCTTAATCTCTCAATTGATTAAGACTTACTCTTAAGACTTAAGAGTAACTCTTAAGAGTATCACTCTTAAGAGTAACTCTTAAGACTTACTCTTTATTTATAGAGGTTGGGTCCAGGGTTAGTCCTTATCAGACTAGGTCTTCAAATTTGAATCAAAATCAAATTCAGATCAATATCTGATGAGATCCGTGTAAAAACATGTGATCTTATCATTCGCTCATCGACAGGCCGATCAGGATGATTGGCAGGCCGAATAGGCCCCATCAGCAGGCCAAACTACCGATTAATATCTCAACGAATCTTTTATTTTCCACCCTAGATTCTATAGGATAAAGTCTCAGTTTTAATTCTAATAACCCAATAGAAAAGTTATCTGATTAAAACAACTTTATCTAGATAATCTATAGGAAAATAAATGAATTCTTAATAATTCGACAAGTTTATCTTGATTTAATTTATTCAAAATTAAATCATCCGATAAACAGATAAGAATTATCCGATCCTAATAATTCAACAAGTTTATCTTGAATAAATTTTATCACAAAATTAATTCAACTGATAAACAAACATGAATTATCTGATTCTTTCAAATTTTAACCAATCTAAATTATTGGAAAAGCACGCCATATTGTTACAAGATGTTGTGAGCTAGCAAAGGGGACCAAATGGACCTATATAGTTTAAGCTCCTAATAATTACGAAACCCAATATCCTAGATATACATTTCATAATTATCAACTCCAATGCTACTCTACTAAAAGCTTAGAGCTGCACTCTCGAACAACATAGAATTACGAAGCCCATACAACCAAGTCTCCATGATATATCATAGCGTATCATATCCCTATAGGATTATCTATAACCGGCTTAAGGATAAGTTCTGTCTTACCTTCCCGATTATTTTTATCTTACGTTCCATTATCTCACTATTGGAAAACTTACCATCCAAAGACAGTATACCATTCGGTTACACCTATGTATCCAAATGGTTGAGCGCTCGAGTTTTTTAATTACATGATAACGCATATAAGAGGATATCACTACTCCTAAAGAGGAGCTATGGATTCCATATCCATGAATAATAGGTCTACGCTATCAAGAGTCATGCCTCCAACGTACTGGCATGCATACCACTATTAAGATGTGGGTGTCACCCTTTGGTACGTCAAAAGACACAAGTCAAGACAACAGGCCCATCATTCATCTCAAGATTAAGATACAATAAAAATGATTGTCTAAAGTGAACCGATTTATCGAAACAAAATTATTAATCCAAATCAATTCACTTTATGTCTCGAACCAACACATCGTCACCTATGACAACGTGCAAATGTTTCTATTCATGGAGTCCACCTCCGATGGTCAAGACAAATCATCTCCCAATAAGGATATAAATAACATAACAATCTTTACATGAGTAAAGCACCCAACTTTATTCCCTCGATTGCGGATCTTATGATTTAGACCGTCACCTTAACAATCATATCTTCTGCATAATCTGTCCATCATATGCCCAATTCTTAAAGGTTTAGACTGATAGTCTCAGATGATTGTTTGCTTAACATACATTCCGCAAATATGAACATAAAGAGGACAAGAGTTGGTATATGAATAATGAATAAATTCTTTATTGATAAAAATGTCTCCAAAAACTTGTTACATTTTTACTCCTTAAGGTATACATGTCTAACAATAACTGCTTGGATGAGAATTACGATCAAGACAATGATGCCAAATCTATCAACAAAAGCCTCACAAATTGGAGGATAGAAGCTGGAGATTTATATGTTATGAGAAAAATTACAGAAAAATGTAATTTTGGAATGGATATAGGACTGGAAAATTATAGATTTATGGTCGAATGACCCTAATCTTTAGATAGTCATGACGCAATTTACATGGAAATAAACCCTACTTTCCAGAATAGCGTTCATTAGTGGAATACTAAATTTTTAAATGAATGAAAACTGCGTTCAAATGTTGAAAGAACAAAGTTACGCAGCGGAAGTGTAGTGTTACAATTCAAGGAAATATATCAATGAAATGATGTAAGGTTTATGAAGTTCCAAGTTGGAGACTTAGTTTTTATTAAGAAAGTAATGATAACAGAAAGTATGTTAAGACTAAAAAAGAGGATAAAGAAATGAACTACCCATAAAGGTTCTAATTTTTGAGAACGAAAATTTTTAAGGAGGGTAGATTGTAACACCCAAGTATTTTTAATACATTAAAAATGCAATAATTTAAGGATTACTGTTTAATTCAATTCTTATGAGAAGGTCCATAAAAGCAAAAAAAAAAAGGATTTTAAATGCAAAAATCATGCCATAGTCTTATATGAGAAAAGGAAGGATTCGAAAATAAGCTGGAAAACTCAATTATTGCAAAATGTATTGCAACAAATATTAAAACAAAAATACAGTTTAAGGAGAAAAATACTATATAATGACCTAAAAAATTATACAGTATTTGAATAATGCAGTGTAAGGAAGTACACTGATAAAGTTATGTAGTATAAAAATTACACTGTAAAAGTAATGCAGTGTAGGAATTGGACTATTTAAGGTTAAGCAATACAAAAATTAGACTGTTTCAGTTAAAGCAGTGTAGGAATAATAATGTTTGGAGAATATGGATGAATAAGGATGTTGTAACAGTATAGAAAATATACCGACGACATAAGAAAAATACGGTCAGTATAAATTTAGAGTGTACAAAGTTAGATAATGTTGGAATTACATTATGTGATGGATGTAAAAAAGTATAGAAAGTTGTGGGACCTCATGAACAACATAAAAAAGAATACCGATAGTATAAGAAAAATACTATCGGTATAAATTTAGACTATGTAAAAAGTTTTGTGGGACCCACCAAGAGGACACCTTAAGAGTTTTGATTGGGCCACCACATTTACTAATGTGGCCCAATCATAAAAGGCCCAGTTAACCCTAATAATAATTTGGGCGATTAGTCACAAAAAAGAAAAGAAAAAAAAGGGAAAAAAAGGGAAAAAGGGGGGGACACTCCATGGGTAGAGAAAAGGCAACCTCATCCCTTTGTTTCCTTTATATTTAGCTTCAAAAAGAGACCAAAGGTTGGTCTCCACCATGCAAAACATGCAAAGGAAGGAAGGAAGGAAGGAAGGAAAGAAAGAAAGAAAGAAAGAAAGAAAAGAAAAATTCCCATTTTCCCCTATGGACCCGGCTGCCCTTTGGGCAATTTTTCTATCAAAGTTTGATGAATACAAACCTCCAACCATGCTTGAAGCAAGCACTAGTGTTTAGTGCAAAGTTTTGTAACTTGGGAGGTAAAATTCTAACTTTTTTTTCTAAGGGTTTTAGTGATTTTTTCTTCATAGTTATGGATGGGTTTTAATGGAATTTGATCATGGTTTATGACAAAGGAATCTAAGCAAGTTTAGTCTCACAAGTGGAGGATCAAAAAGGTTGACAAAGTTTAGGTAAATCTCTAAACTTTTTACTTGAATATTTATGCTAAAAATATGCATACTAAGCATTTGATGAAATATTTTGGTCTATGGCATGTAAATGAATAATATGGCATGATTAATTTATGTTCTATGATGATGGTGATGATGATGGAAAAGAAAAAAAAGAGTAGGGTTTTGTGCAAAAGAATGAAAAAGTTACTAAACTTTGGCAAAGTATAGCTAGCTTTCAAGAAATGATGATTTAGAGGGCCTTAGAGGCCAATTTATATTCCCAATATGGTATAGAATTTACCAACATTGTGAGGGAAACAACTTTTGTGAACAAAGTTTTGCAAAATTCCAAAAGGACTAAATTGCAAAGTTTGGTAAAAGTTTGACAGATTTGAAAATTAGCCAAAAAGTCCCTTGTAACATTGGAATTTTAGGAAAGTTAAACACAAAAGTTGTAGAACACATAGAAACTGTTATGATGGCATGGACAGTTTTCTAAAATTTTGTTCAGTTTAAGAGCTATGAATTTTACAACATTTTGAGCATAAAATTTCAAGAAATGGAAACGTTATGAAATGTATTGAATTCAACCATGGTGCTTTTGTAAGTTTTATTCCTTGTGAAAAACTAGATGTTTTGGTATAAAGTGGTCATTTTTGGTTCAAGGGCAAAAATGTAAATATCTTTGTATTTTGGGCCAAAACTGTAAAATTGTGTGAAAACTGAGTTTTCACCTAGGAACGCTAGGTTCCTGCACTGCTGAAGGCATCGGGTAACCATAGTTGCCAAGTCTTTAAAGATTCAAAGTTCATTCAAAAAAAGAATGAAAGAAAAACGTTAGGGGCAAAATGATTATTTTTCAAAAAAATGGCCAAAACGGACCCGAAATGCTCGATATCAGAAAACGCCCTTAGCGGGAATTTTTTCGTAATACATACGTAATAGAACAGTAAAGTTAAGTAATGAGTTTTATAAAGTTACGAAGTTGACGAAAAACCCGTTAAGGGTAAAAACGTATTTTTAAGATAAATGGCTTAAACGGAGTTGAACACTCCAAACACTCTGAGACCAAAAATGTTTCATAATACGTTAAGTAATGAAACCGACTTGTGAGACAGGAGATTTAATAAAACATGTTCAAGTAAACGAAAGGTAACCGGGTGGGTTACAAAGTTAAGTAAAGAAAAAGATAACCTGATGGGTTACAAACCAAGAAGAGAGAGTGATAACCCGATGGGTTATAAAGTTAAGTAAAAAATATAGTAACCTGGTGGGTTACAAAGTTAAAAACAACGGGGTACAAAGTAAAGAGAAGGGTAAACCAATAGTATACCAAGTTAAGTAAAAAGGAAAGAATGTTTAAAGTTTAAGTTAAGTTATCAATCAAGTGGACATTTATAATAAAGAAAGTTAACTAATAAGTCGGCTGTCGTTTGACAAGACACAGAAGTCGACTAATGAAAGGAAAAAGAACAGAATAGGGAACGCTAGAGCGCTATCCAAGTAAGTTTCAAACCTCACCTATAGCATAAAGTAAATGATTTTTAAATATCTATGTATTTGTTTATAAATGAGTTTGCTATTTTTGTGCAAGTTGCTTTTAAAGTATGTTTGTATTTGTTATGCAAAAAGTTGTAAAGTTCAAAAAAAGATTTGCAATGAATTTACAATTACTATGTTTAAAGTGTATTTGCTGTTGATATGCATAACGTTTTTAAAAGTTCAAGGTATGATTTTAAATGTATTAAAAGTATGTTTGCATATGTTATGCATATGATTTAAAGTTTAAATTATGATATGCAAAATGTTTGCATTTGCCAAGCTAAATGTTTAGAATGCTAAGTTATAGCACTACAAAGTGTAAGCATTTGTTATGCTCACCAAGTTAAAAAGAAGGTAAGAGTAAAGATAATAAAAAGAAAGTGTCGTACTAGCCTCCTTATTGTGAGGTATTAAAAGTAAAGTTAAAGTTGTGACCTTCTATGTGTGAGGTACACAAGTAAAGTTAAAGTTTGACCTCCTAGATGTGAGGTACATGATCTCGGTGTTTGATGGTCTCAAGTCTTCCACAAGGGAAGCATTATGTTTATGATCTCATGATTGATGATGTTGGTACGAACACTAAATTAAGATAAGGAAAGATAAGGAACAAATATAAAAAGTTAAAATAAGAAATAAATTATTATAAGATGCTTATAACTGAAAGTTCATATTTGAGTATAAATAGAATTATACATTATGAATTTGCTTGTATTCCTTATTATAAAGTATTTATGTTAAAGGCTTATGGAAAACATTCTGAGAAATGTTTTACATTAAATGTTTATAAAAAACATTTTCATGTTTTCAAGAAAAGGTTTATGAACAACATTTTAAGAAAAACGTTCAAGAAATGTTTTACAAAAAATTTTTATGCGAAATGTTTTAGAGATGTTTTATGAAAAACATTTATGAAATTTTTTTTTTTCCAAAATGTTTATGAAAAACTTTTTAAGAGGAAGGTTTTTATGAGAAAAGTTTTTAAAGCATGTTTAAATGATTTGTGAGATTATGTTTAAACTTACTAAGTGAAAGCTCATTAAAAGTTTCTTCATATTGTAGACAGTCCTAAGGGTGATTAGTAGGACTTGTTTGAAGAGCTCAGTGCTGCGGTGGACAAATGTGAAGATTTGGGTATGGATACCACCACGGTAAGTTTCTACTGTACAAAGAAAATGTTTTCCCACTATATAATATAGTGTTTTCAAAGTTTTAAGAAAATCAGAGCTTTATGAAATGTTTTCAAAGTTTAAAGAAATGTATTTTATGAAATGTTTTATATAATAATAAAAATAAGTTTTAAGTTATGATTCAGTTAACGTTTTTCACTAAGTTTTAAGAAACAATTTGAAATGGTTTTAAAGTCAAGCGTGGAACAATGTCTCAACTTAAATTGCGACAGAAGTCGAAATAACTTTTTTAGAATGTTTTAAAAGGAAAAGGAAAAAAAAAATTAATTCACTATTTTTCTTACTAAGTAAGTAAGATTAATGTTTAAGAATGTTAAGTAAGATTAATGTTTAAGAACAATGTTTAAGAAGGTTAAGTGACTGTCTGAGAAAGCGGGTCGTCACACAACATGTCCTAGAGGAGCACAAAAATGCCCCGGAGAGACATGTGACATGTTCTCGAAGGACACAAAAATGTCACGAAAGGATACGCAACATGTCCCTCCTTCCCATCCCTTGAATGAGCATGAGAAAATGTCCTAAAGGGCACCAAAAATGTCCTAGAGGGACACAAAAAATTTGCCAGAGGGACAAAAAAAACATTTCCCATAAGGACATTAAAAAATGTCTCGAAGAGACATGTAACGTATTCTTGAGGGATACACAAACATATCCTTGGGGGACATGCTTCAAGTTTGTAGCATAAGAACTTTTAACCTCTTAGGCATAAATAAAAATTGAGTTTTAAAAAGATGGAATTTATGTGAATAGCCTAATGTTTTGTTACTAGATGGTAGCTACAGTTTGGTTGTTGTACGTTTTCTTGCTATCCAAATTTGGTTGCAAAAAAATTGACTTTTTGGGACCAAAATTTTCTCAAACTTTGATGATTTGGTCACAAAAAATATAAAAATTTGGTGCTAATAGCAACCAAACCATTATTTTGCAACCAAATTGAACACCTTAAATAGAATCAAACAATTCTATAACGGTCCAATTTGGTATCTATTCTTTCTAATAGAGTGTTAAAAGATCAAACTCTAAAATTTAAATAATAAATTATAACATGTGATAGTTTTACACTATAATATATTTTTATTTTACATTATAACAAATAAAAGTTTTATATTATAACATATTTTTATTTTTTATTATAAAAACTTTATGCTGTTTTTGTTTTCAACTTCCTCTCAAACATCTTATAAACCCAAACTCCCTAGAAACAGTCAAGATGACATGTCATTGAATTACCGCAAACCATTTATTTACCAAAAAAAAAATAAAATTTATTTGATTCAAGTTTTCACCCCACCCCAACGCAACCACCACCCACCCCCCACCCTACAAACTCCTTGGAAACAGTCAAGATATGTCCCCCCTTCCCCCCACCACCACAAAGTTCTTGGGAACAGTCAAGATGACATGTCATTGAATTACCGAAAACCATTTATTTACAAAAAAAAAAAAAAAAACTTTATTTAATTGAAGTTTTTCCCAACCCCCACAAAAAAAAAAAAAAAAACGCGTGATAATATATTATTTTTTATTTTTTAAATAAAAAAAAATCTCGGTCCTGTCTTCTTCCCTCCTTATTATCTTACCAGCTTCTAAATTGCTTTTCGTTGTCGTCTTGTTAGCCACTTACCTTTGACGGCCTGTCCTGTTTTCCTCCACACAAATTCATCCCAATTCCAAAGACCTTCAGTTCCCAACCCAAGCTCTTCCCAATTGAAGCTCCGAGTTTCGAATTCAGTTCGATTTCTTCACTGCCAGAATCCGAAATTTAGGGTTTTATCTTCCCACTGGTTGAGGCTTTTTCGATTCAATGGCGACTCTTTTGGAGGAGATTCTGCAATCGGTGGAGTTGTGGTTGAAGCTGATCAAGAAGCCCCAGCCTTATGTGGACCCCAGTCTCGACCCGGTTCTTTTGGTGCCTGGAATCGCTGGCTCGATTTTGAAGTCGGTCGATGGTGAGAATGGTAAAGAGGAAAGGGTTTGGGTCAGGGTTCTTGCCGCTGATTACAAATTCCGGACTAAGCTTTGGTCTCGGTTCGATCCTTCGTCTGGTAATTGTTTGAATTTTGATTTTTTTTCCCCTTGGCTTTTTAGAAAATTAGGAAACCGATGGAACTTTTTTTTTTTTATTTAGGATTTTTAATATCTATGAATTTACTTATTTAATTTTCACTCTTGAGTTTGGTTGCTTAGTTGGGGTATAAATTCAGAAATTTCGTAGAGAGACAATAAGTATCACTTTCAATTCCTATTAGTTTTGTCTTTTGTTTCTGTACAATTAAAAAAATAGGGGAGATTCTCTTAAGCAGTATCTGGAGATCATTTTACACTACTGATTTCACGTTTTGTTTATTAAAAAAAAGAGAGGACATTTTTACCAGAGATATAGGAGGATATATTGAGTCCTAAGTTGAATCAGCTTTAAAGTTTTTAGTAGAATGGTCATTGGACATGCTAAATACATTTTAGTTTGTTAAACCCATATCCTGTATGTGATTATGATTTCGGAAGTTCCTTGAGCTTTGAGAGGCAAACACTTTGTATTTACTCTTGAATTTTAAAAACATGGAACAGGTCGAACTGTGTCTTTGGATCCAAAATCAAGTATAATTGTCCCTGAAGACAGATATGGCCTATATGCAATTGATGTCCTGGACCCTGACATGGTAGGCTATGCATTCCTTCTCTGCTTTTTTACTTGAAACGTGACCCTTACTTCATTCTTTCCCCCTTTTTTAATAGAAAAAAAAACTATTGAATTTAAAACTATTTTTCGTGCTAAGATACTGTTAGTAGATTGAGGGGTAGCAAATAATGGGCTGTCAAAAAAGAATAATTGCTTAAGATAAATATTCAAATTCAACATCATGGACAGGACCTCAGTCGTTGGAAACGACGTAACGACTTAGGGTCATCAACACCTACCTGTCATGTTAAATAGCAATGAGTGTCCTGGTCCCAAAAAATTGTAGGCTGTTAAATGCAGTCCTATTTGCTTATAGAAATAGAATGGACAGGTTAGGGGGAACAGCTACAGAACAATTTTAAGCATTTTGAGCATTAGGATTGATGCCTTAACTACATGTGAACAAGCTTGTAATAATATCGAATCATAATGAGGAATCACACACGCACACTCAAACACACATTCGCTTACACAGAGAGAGCTTTCAAAATCTGCCTAACGTCTCTAAGATCAACCCTTTGAAACAAATCAGAGGGCTGTAACCTTACATGAAATAGATCACTAAGTTGGTGTTTGGTTCGTTGTAATGATACCCTCTGTGAAAAGCACCATAGAAATTAGAGTGGCAAAATGTCTGTAATGCAAGTGAGTGGGGGACATTCAGTATGAATAGTGTAAGAAACTAATGATAAACTAGAAGGTTTGAGAAACACTAAAATTAAATTAAACACATTGACAGGTAATGGGTAGTTTAATAAAAAACAAATCAAATGCTATTAATAAAAAAAAAGCAGATAAAATTAAATCAAACACATTGGCAGATATGGGTAGTTTAGTCCAAAGGAAATCAAATACTAGTAATAAAAAAAAAAAAAAGCTGTTAACAAACATAGTGTGACCTTTACTGTTATTGTAATGTGGTAATAAATTTTTTTTTTGGATATCATTCTTTTTATTGGATCATTTTTTCAATAAAAGAATGCGGAAATAAAATTAATACCGAGAGGAGTTTTATTTTTTGTTTTGTCTTATAGAGCTAATATGGAAATAAATAAAGAAGAGCCCCCAAAGTGCCCCCCCCTTTTAAAGAACTAAGGAAGAAATTGATTATGAAAGATCTTGTCAAGACCATAAGATACTGAAATGTTTAGCAATTTTCCTAGTAGTTTGCGTACTTTTAATGACTGCGTCATTGTTTATCAGTTACTTTTTCCATGCAGGTTATTGGACGTGACTGCGTGTACTATTTTCATGATATGATTGTTGAAATGATCGAGTGGGGTTTCCAAGAGGGTAAAACGCTTTTTGGATTTGGATATGACTTTCGCCAAAGCAACAGGTACGGTTGCTATGTTTAGCAAGTTGGCATGCAAAAAAAAAAACGAAAGAAAAAAGAAAAAAGGCTATTGGGGGCAGATTGCAGAGTCCGATCCTGATTCTTAATCAGATGCAAAATAGAAATGAGATCTGCAAGTTATAATTTGAGCAATCAGATAAATGCACAATGTACTTGTGGAGGGGGAAAAAAAGAAGCTATGTTCCTACGTTGAATCTGAGTGAGAGCTTGTTAGTGTCTGGCCCTGTTAGTTCTCTAGATTTAAAGTTCCTTCTTGTGGTAAAAATCAGGTTGTAAAGAGAGTTATGGATTAGTTCCCACCTTTCATTTCTTATCCAAAAAAAAAAAAAAATTACCACCTTTTAGTCTCTTAGTAGCTTGTTCACTTAAGGATACACTACAATTCCCTCTTAATTTTGTTAAACTTCTATATTTTACTTTTAGAAAAAGGAATAGAACTTTTTTTAATCTTATGGTTATGTACAGAATTTACTAGGTTGGTGATAGTTATATTTCAGACATATTCTAAATTTCACCCAACCATAAATAAAAGTTATATAGCCAGTGCGTTGTAGATGTTTCAAAATGAAATACTGTTATCTTTCTATAAATTCTGATTTCATGACTAAACTGCCAGAGACTTATTGCTGTTATATTTTTCCTCTTTCTTTTTAGTCCGTACTTCATAAATATTTTTCTCTTAATGGGAGGGAGACAGGTGTTCCAAGTTATAACTTAAAAAAAAAAAAAAACCTATTGAATGTGCTCGCTGGTGTCTTTCCTTGCTTTGGGGCCTTAATTTTTTTTTTCTTTAGGTAAATATTTAATTTATAAATTAGATCTTGGACGCCGGGAATAATCAAAAGGTTCAAAACATTTGACAGCGTAGTTTTCAATGGCTTTCTATCTATTTCTTGCTTCATAAGCTCATGTTGCTGTATGTTAGCTGTCAGCTCTTCCGTTGGCTCATTTGGAATGATTGTCTATCTGTTTAGATTGCAGGACACCTTGGATCGTTTCAGCGCAAAACTAGAGTTGATTTACAAAGCATCAGGAGGGAAAAAGATTAACATTATAAGTCATTCTATGGGGGGTCTTCTTGTGAAATGTTTCTTGTGTTTGCATACTGATGTAAAGTTATATCAATTTTTTAATTTTCTTTTATTCTTTTCCTAATGCTTTTCCATTTCAGTTTGTTGATTTATAGTTGGCTGTCTTTGTAATTTTGTTTCACTAACGGTTGGAGAGCAAACTAAAGCATAATACTTATTGTTTCACAGGCTTTTGAGAAGTACGTGAAGAATTGGATTGCAATTGCTGCTCCATTCCAAGGCAAGTTATCCATTTTTATTAATCTACTATAGCAAATAAATTGTTGTCAGCGTTATTCCTTGGGCATTTTTGCTTCTGTTAATAATTGAAATGTTGCCACCCTTCTGATGTTCTTTTAGAGTAAAATTCTTATTGTGCCAAGTAAATTTTACATGAAATATTTTAGCAGAAGCAATCTATAATACAAATTAATGGACTCTTAAACTACCTCGAATGAAGTTAGGTTAGATTCAAATTACTCAAACTTGTGTAAATTGTTCGATCCTTACTGCTCAAAAGTAAAAATTTAGCTATTTTTCAAACAGAAGTAACTAATGTTACCTATTTTAGTAAGCTTAAGGTCGTGTGCATTAGTAGATGTTATTTTAAAGTGGAAAACGTACTACAAAAACAAGGGAACCTAATCGATGACAAATAAACCACTAAGGAGAAGGCTTGGTAGGCTGTAGACAAAATACACGTGACCATAGTTGTTTAACAAAGGTGTGTCTCCACTTATCTCTTATTTTGCTGGCAAATAGGTGCACCTGGGTATATTACATCCACCTTCTTGAATGGAATTTCATTCGTTGACGGGTGGGAGCAGAATTTTTTTATATCAAAATGGAGCATGCACCAGCTGGTATGAAGAATTAACAGGAGAATACGAATCTGTTATTATCAAGAAGTTTCAATTATAAAATGGCATTGAAAATTTTCTACGTCCTACTCTAGGATTCCCAATCTTCTAATTCACAATTACAAAAAAAACTTGAGGTAGCAATGACATGAAAAAGATATAACAGATCTGTGATTAAGAGAAAAATTCCTAATTTTCATTTTTTTTCCCACTAATCTCCCAGTTCCAGAAAACCCTTATGCTCTTTTAAAAGGCCCGAGCTCATATATCATTTTTTTTTTCTTTTCCCTCCCCTGTGTTTTTTTCTGCCAATTCTGAAGCAGTTTTGCCAATTCTTTTTGCTTGGTAATTTTTACCAAATTGAATTAGGATTTCATTGTTTATGTCCTCTGGAACCTTCTTATTCAATTTGTTCAGTACTGTCTTTTTTGTTATTAGGATAAAGATTTAGCCAACATTGCTTATTTACACAAGTAACCTGAACTATCTGCTATGCAACCTCTAGCACGCTATTGCTTCATTTTGTATTTTTTTTAATTATTATTATTATTAGTAGTAGTAGTAGTAGTTGTTGTTGTTGTTGTTGTCTATTTAATTCATTGACCCAACTATTTCCACCTCTTCATTGGTATAAAGTCTTTAAATAGCATATTGGCTGTAACTTCGTGATAGGACTTCATGTTGTTTCTTGCTTCTGATCACTTAGCTACTACTGAATTGGACCATATTCTTCCTATCACATTTTGAGGGATTCCATTCTAATATTGTTTAAACAATCTCTAATATGAGATAAACCTCTCAGGAAATACTGTGGATGAAGCATACCTTATATTTTACTTCTCAATTTTTTAAACTTATGCTTTATTATTTTGATTCGCTGTGCTTAGTCTCCATTCTATCATATGCTTTATTTTAACTGTTAAGTTTTTCTTTATCATACCTGACTTGACCGGCATGTTCACTTAATAAAAAAAGTATTTGGAGTGGTGCCTAATTTTCTTTCACGGTTAGGTACTGTGCTCTCACCCACATATATGTAGATGGATTGGTAGAGGTATAGGTAGATACATAAATGGATATGTAGATGGATGGAGAAAGAAATATATTTGATTCATTCATCATTCACATGTTTCTATTCTCTGCTCGCATGTGATTTCTTTTTGATCACTGAAGCTTTCATAATACTGCAATGTTTCAGCTGATTGAATGCCCCTCCGTATATGAGTTGATGGCTTGTCTGGATTTTGATTGGGAACACATTCCTCAGTTAGAACTCTGGCGAGAGAAGCTTGTTGATGGGAACTCGCACACCATTTTAGAGACTTATCCCCCACTTCAGAGTGTACAAATTTTCAAGGAAGCTCTTTCAAGGAACATGGTGAGCTATGATCTTTTATCACGAAGTTCAATTTCTTATTTAAACTCTGGTTAACTGTCGAGTTTGGAACTTATAGAACTTTTTTGAAGCTTCCTTTCAAACACTAATGTTTATATTCACGTGCAAAGATTTACCAGATGGTACTTTCAAATCTTGTGGCTTGGATCTTTCTTGTAACTTATGTGGATATTGTTTTTCTTTGTCCTCCAACGTTTTAGTCTTTGTTCATTTTGTTCAATTAGTTTCAGTATGGATGAAGAGGTTTTACTTTTATTTATATGTTACATTAGACACAATAGTGCTGGATGGTTTTGGATATGGGACGTACTGGGTTGCTTGTGCTTACAGAACGTAATTAAAAGTGACAATTTCAGGTGAACTATGACGGTGTAGATATTCCCATGCCATTTAACTTGGAGATCTTGAAATGGGCAAATGAAACACGCAAGGTTCTTTCTTGTGCTAAAGTTCCTCTGGGAGTTAAATTCTACAATGTATATGGAATCAATCTCAAGACACCTCATGCTGTTTGGTAATACTTCCATTGATTCTTGTGTACTGTTGCACAGTGACTTCTGCCACCCTAAAGTGCTCTTATTGTCCTATATGTTTGAAGCTTCAGAACATCGTAATATCTTTTCTAGACATGGCTCTCATGAAGTTGGATGTATGTCATCTCTGAATTTATTTTATCATGCAGCTATGGAAGCAAGGAAACACCTGTCAAAGATCTTCAAGAACTAAGATATTTCCAGGTAATTTTTTCCATGGGATATAGCTGTCGTTATTATACTATAATTGAATCTCCTTGAGGCAAAGTCCGTGCGTTCATGATTCATGTATTTGTGCATGGAATAACACTTTTTTTTTCTATTTCAACAATTTCAGATTTTCTTTCGTTGAAGTGTGTATTGTGTTGAGATGAATTATAATTGCTTTTTGTGTCTTTGCATGCATCAGCCTCAATACATTTGTGTTGACGGTGATGGGACAGTTCCAGCAGAATCAGCCAAGGTTTGTTAATTTAACCTTCAAATATATAGATATATTCATACATCTAGGGTCCATTTGATTTGTGTATCTTTTAGACTCAATGGACTCAAATTTAGATTCGAGTATTAAGAATCTTTTAGATACGTGTTTGTTTCCATAAAAATCCGAATCAAATGAGTAACAAGAATCTAAGTTTTTAGAGTTTTGACCTTCCCTTAAACTCTTGATACTTGGATATCTCTGCTACAGTAAAAGCTGAAAATCTCTTTTTTATATTTGAGGAAAGAATTATAATTTCTTCATTTGATATTCAAATGAGATAATTCTTTTTTCATTGTCCCTAGTGAAGAAAGGAATAAATTAAGATCCATAATATATATTTTTAGGATCATTAATATTAAGATTTTATTAGATTTGTTAATAAATAAAAAACTTTTTCTACTACATCTCTAAACACAAATTCCAATTTTATTCCATACTCAGATTAAAACTTAAATGCATATCCAAATGTCAATTCGGATAACAATTCAAATCACTAACTCAAATTCTAATTCAAATCACATAACTCAAATCCTAATCACAAAGTTGAGTCTATGAACCAAACGCACCCATAGTCTCATACACACCCACGCGCGCCACCAGATTTGTTTAATTTGAAAGAACCAAGTAGTGGTGGATCCTCTTTGCTGACCCAAATTGAATTGTAAAGGTTAAGATGCTACTCAGAGAAGGGTTTTAATAGACGCAAGGGGATGAAGAGAAACTAAACCAACTTTTTAGAGTTCCATGTGGTGCCAAGAAGAATTTGAAAGTTGAAACTATTACTACCTGTTGTACTATCAATGAGGGACCGATAATTATATTTCAGCTTCTGTAATACGGTTAAAGCGCCTAGAGTTGTGTGTTTGTTATCCGCGTTTTACTTTAGTATCGTACTATCAATTCCTGACCATACAGTTTGTGTAGCTAGTTTGCGATTCTAAGTTCCTGCTTCATAGTTTCTTATCTTATAGTAAACGTTCAGATTTAAGATTAGCCTGCTGAAAGAGAAATTTGGATAATTTGTTTATAAAATTAATGTATCATTTGTTGATAGCAGAAACGTAACGGAAGTGTTTTTTCTTTTCAAGTTATTCATCTAAATAAATTTTGTTATGTTGTAGTAATTTTGTCCGTTTTGCATGAAGGATCGCATTATTCAAATCTTCTTTTTATTATTATTATTATTATCCTTACAGACTTAAAGTAAATAAAATGTTAAAAGCAGTTGCAAAAAATTTTCATTTTATGTTTAGGTTGGGAGGATTTAGTCTTACTGTAACTGGTGTTTTTTCTAAGCCTTTTTTGCTCTTATTTGTTCACAGGCTGATGGCCTTAATGCAGAAGCAAGGGTTGGTATACCCGGTGAGCATCGAGGAATTCTTTGTGATCATCACCTTTTCCGGATCCTCAAGCACTGGCTGCGGGCAGATGACGATCCTTTTTACAACCCTGTAAATGACTATGTGATTCTACCAACCGAGTTCGAAATTAAGAGACACATAGAGAAGGGCTTGCAAGTGACATCACTGAAAGAAGAGTGGGAAATCATATCAGAGGACCCAGACAGCCAGGACGATACAGCTGACCGAAAGCCTTTGATGAGCTCTATAAATGTTTCTCAAGATGGTGGCAATCAATCCTCGCGAGCTGAGGCTTGCGCCACAGTTATTATTGACCCTCAGAATGAAGGCAAGCCGTACATTGAACTGAATGCTGTGAAGTGTCTCAGTTGATGCTTGAATGGGTTCCTTGCAGCTAATGTGTTTGTATATATAAATTTTTTTTTTTTATAAAAAATATGCAGTAAAAGTTGTGTAGGAACCATTTGAAAATAGAAAAAAGAGAGAAAAGGAAAGAGTTGTGTGAGAGTACATATGATTTGATGTTTTATTGAAACGG
This sequence comes from Artocarpus heterophyllus, assembly GCA_025403435.1. Taxonomy (NCBI): domain Eukaryota; kingdom Viridiplantae; phylum Streptophyta; class Magnoliopsida; order Rosales; family Moraceae; genus Artocarpus; species Artocarpus heterophyllus. Next base: position 27,413,193 of record CM046350.1, on the reverse strand, counting down.
AAATCCTGTATATAAAAGCCTCATCCGATGCTGCTTCATGGCCACTCCGTTGTAAGATATGCCCATTGCCACTTTGAATTCATTTGACTCTTTAATAGCATGTACTCTGCACCGATATTAAATGAGCGAAAATAAGATCTATGGTTGTCTTGTCTGATTTGAGTCGCTGTTGTCTACAGAATTTTTTGGACGAGTTTTTGCGAAATCGTTGTTAAAGGTTGAAAACGTTGTTGCAATTATTTCCTGCCGGTTGATTTGATCCTAAAGATAGAGGTCTAGATTTAACATCTGTAAAATTCGTCAAGCAGAAACTTACAAATCTCGTTCATATGATGATGCTCACCGACAGAAATATAGGGCTTGAAGATGATATATGCACGCACTAAAGGCCTGAGGGAGAAGTCTTTTTTTGATAAGTAGGTCAAAAAATTTTAAAATTAAATAAATGACATAAATATTGTGTCATTTAAAATAAAATAAAAAAAGCCACCTCAGCAAGATAAAAAAAAAATGAAACAGGGAAAGAAAAAAACCACCTCAGCAAGATTAAAAAAAAAAAAAAGTAAATTTCCCCTGCCCTGGAGGCTTGATCAAAATCCCCCAAATCGGCAATTCCGCCCAAATTCCCCCAAACGGGCAATCGTCTCCTCCAGCCCAGGTGAAGCAAAGCAGCTCTTCAGCCCTTCATAGTCTTCTTCTTCTTCTTCTTATCTGTGTTTTTTTTCTTCTGGCAAAATTTAATAAAGAAACTCACCAACAAAATCCGTAGCAGCTCGTCTCTATAACAGGTATTCTCACATACCCTTTTTTTTTCTTTTTTTTTTTTTTAATTTTTTTGATATGCCCAACGTCAAAACTGGGATGTCTCTGGCATGTCATCATAGGGGGGTCTAATCTTATGTGATTGCCAATCTTCTGTATCGGTTTGATTGGAAGTTTCCTGGTGATGATGGCGCGATATTGGCTAGAGAATTGGACATGAGTGAAGTTTATGGGCTCACTGTTCATAAGAAAGCTCCTCTTAAACTTGTACCAATACCTTACTCTCCTTAATTCATCTATAAGGGGTTTATGATGCTCTTCCCGCTTCCTCTTGATGTAAAACAAATGCAAATATGTGTAATGTTTTAAACTTTGTTAAATATAGATGCAAATAAAGTTTGTGTGTTCTAGATGCCTCTCTCTCATTTTTAAGTAATATAACGTTGAAGGGTGATTTGAACACTTGTCAATCAGGAAACACTACTGAAAGAATTGATTTGAACACTACTGCCGGACTAGTGATCCCTCCTAGCTGCCGTTTTTTTGATGTCAAACTGTTAATGACATAATACCTTTGTTTCGGCATGTGTATATAATACTGGATCCTTGTTATAGTGTTGTAATGGGGTAAAAACAACAAATATTGATCGTGTGAATAAGAGGATTCTGCATGATCTTGTCGTCATCATAAACACCAACGGTGCAGTGTCCATCGCATATTGAAGGACCGCTACAAAAATAAATAAATAAATAAATAAAAAAGCATAGTTTGACTAATGGCATAAATACCTCTTAAATAAAGTGAATATATATATATATATATATATATGAATGTGTATATATATATCCGGTGCTTTAAATGTAGTGGCAGCTTGCGCTGAAATAGACACCACTAGTTAATTAGGCATTTAGTCATAGACATTATTTATATATTGTGCTCTCCATCTTCATTTCGAGAACGTCCCATTTCTTCGTCATTTAGGTTTTTTTTTTACTTTCTGATCTGCTGTTCAAAAGCAGGAACTTTAAATGTTCTTTAAGAAAAGAAATTATGGAAGGAACATGCCATTGCATGGAAATTCCAATTGTGATGCGGAAGGGGATCGCCATTAGTATTTTATTTTCTGACAACTTTGCATTGACTAAATCATTATTTCTCACCTAGATGTCAAGGAGATTAGGGGTATTGGCTTGCAAGTGTCAAAGCTTGAGAATGCAGATCCTCTTAAGCAAGTTATGTTCTTGAATTGTTTCCGGTTGGTACTTCTTCAGGCATGCTCAGTGTAGTTCTACATAATATGGTCCTAGTCAGGTCTATACAAAAGATTGTTAGCTTTACAAAAACTGATTTATATTTCATTTGTGTCCATTATTAATTGGTGGTTCTTGACATCTCTCTGGCGGCCAAACTGGTCACTGTCTTTTATTGGTATTAATTGCTTAGTATTCCAGAATGCTATGCTATTATTATTCATTTGGATATAATGTTGTTCGTGTGTTGTCGTTCCTCTGAATTTTTTTTTATACATCCTCCATTTTTTTTAGATAAACAGAAAATGCTATTAGTAGTTCTATTTATGTTCATTAAAGCATTCATTAAAAAATATCTATATTTGTGGCTGGCATTATTGCTCAAGAGGTTTGTATAGCTTGTTCCAAAATTGCATGGGACATGTTATTTTCCGGACATGGTACTTATCTATTCCATTGCATTCTTAAAGGTTTGAGGAAGTCATTGTTCAATGTGTTGCAAGATGGCATTGTTCATCCGAAAATGGCATTGGTGATTGATGATCGCTTGAAAGTGTAGGATGAAAAAGATCAACCTAGGATGCATTAGTGGTAAGGATTGAATTCTATTTAAACACCTTTGATATTGAGTATTTGATGCTCAATATTCTCAGCCTTCCTCTTCAGAATTAATTACGTGTTTCATATTCTTGATAATGCAGATTGAATTCAATTTGTTTGTTATGAAGTTGCTCATGACTCTGTAGTCTTGTTCATTTGGATTCTAGAATCCATTTACACGGTTTTGGGATAGATCATGGGAAAATGATGGATTTGATTGAATCTTCAACATTGCTCTATTTGTGTGTGTGCTGTGTGGTTGTGGCGTTCATAATGCATGTATCATGTATGTATAACTTTTTATTTTTGTTATTCTAATTATAGGACGATGTTTTAAGTATCATTTATTTGCAGGAATTGGGAAGTTTAGGATGAAAAAAATGAAGTATCATGGATTTGATAGCCTTTTTTTAATGAAAAAAAGATGCCAAAAGGTTTAGGAGTTCTTGGTAGTAGCGCATTACTTGTGAATTTTGTATGAAATCTATATATCTATGTAATTGTTAATAGCATTAGTTGTAATCTATATATCTATGCAATGTTTTAAGTAATGGGTTTGTTTGGATTGGAAATGTTAATAGCATCTTTTGATTGAACTAGAATTGTGGCCTGTCCTAAATGTCATTAATTATTATTATTTTTTTTTGCAGTTTGATAACTAAATGGCTCTGTTACCAATTTATTTTGATGTTGGAGGACATTGGAATGAGTTGGAAACTTGTTGGGTGTGGTGTGAGGCGCAAGGTGAAATGAAAGGAATTATGTTAGAAGAAGAGAATCCTAAGTTCAGCATGTTAATTAACAAGATTTGTACAAAAGTTGGAATTGATCATGAAAAATGAAGATAACCTACATGCCGCCAAAACACTCTAATAAGATGAAGCCAATTAGAATTTCTGATGATGATGACGACCTGTTAGTTTTTATAGGGTCACTTAAGTATAGTGGTAACATAATACCTCTACATGTTCAATTGGAAGACATAGATATGAATTATGTTGAATGGAAGGTTGTCGTTCGAAAGGAGATTGCCTCGGCTCCTATTAATGAAGAAGAAATTTAGAAAAATCCGCCAGATGTTGAATTTTTTGATTTTGATTTTGTTGATGCTGCTGTAGACGATAATACCTTAGCTCCTAACAATATGTGCCCATTGCCTCCGCCACAACCACTCATGATTTCAAAATTCAAAGAAGTTGGATCATCCTCAACTTTGAATAGTTTCCCATTCAATGATGGGTCTGATTTACAAGTTGGTGACCACTTTAGAAGCATGAGAGAGTTAAGGATGAAACTTCATGTTATAGCTTTAAAAGGAAGTTTTGAGTTTTTAACAAAAAAAAAATCAAACAAAAATTTACTCGTAGTGGAGTGTGTGGATCCAAATTGTAAGTGGCATGTTTAGGCATATAAGTTGCCATTGTCAAACATGTTTATTATTTGAAAGTATTGTGGAATTCATTCTTGTTCGCTAGAAAATGTTCATTAAAGCACAGGCAAACATCATACTCTGTTATTGGGGAGTCCATCAAAAGTCAATTTGTAGGTATACCACAAGGTCCACGGCCTAAATCAATACGGAATTATGTTCGTAGCGAATTTGGAACGGATTTCAGTTACTACAAAGGTTGGATGGCTAGTCGGCATGCAATTAACCTCATAAGGGGTACGGCCGAAGAAAGTTTTGCCATCCTTCCATCGTACTGTCATATGCTCAAGTCTGTAAACCACGACACTATTACCCACATTAAGGTAGACGATTCTAATAGGTTTAAATATCTATTTATGGCACATGGACCTTGCATACAAGGATTTGTTTGCATGAGGAAAGTAATAGTTGTCGATGGAACGTTTCTGAAGGGAAAATTCAGAGGTGTGCTATTTGTGGCCACTGCTCAAGATAGTGAACGCTGTTGTTATCCCATTGCTTGGGGGATTATGGACAAAGAAGATGATGCATCTTGGACATGGTTCTTCTCAAAGTTGAAGGAAGTTGTGAAAGATTGAAAAAAATGAGTTTTCATATTTGATAGGCATCGAAGCATTAAAAAGGCTGTTGAGACAGTTTATGAGTTAGCACACCATGGCTATTGCACATTTCATGTGGTGTAGAACATCAAGGCTACCTTCCATTCTAGCGGTGTTCTACCTTGTTCTTTAAAGCTTTTAATGCTTATTGAATTGATGAGTTCAATATCTTTTTCAAGGATCTTTGTTTTGATTATCCACAGGTTGGGAGGTACTTTGAAGAGCAGGTTGGCTTTGATAACTGGTCTCGTGCTCATTTTAAAGGAAATAGATACGGTATTATGCCTCAAACCTTGTTGAATCATTGAATGGAATGCTCGAAGATGTCAGAGATTACCCCGTTGTTGTCTTGTTAGATTATGTGTTGGGAAAGATGTCTATGTGGTTTAACGAAAGGTGGACCAACGCCGTTGTTGATACCTCAGTTTTGACACTGACGAATGAGAAAATACTCCATAACAGATAGGACAGAGCTAGATTTTTATCAGCCAACAAGCTCAATATTGATGAGTACTACATTGTAGGTGGAGAGGTTTCTGCAACAGTGAACATTAGATTGAGGACTTGTACTTGTCAAGTGTTTGACATAGATCAGATGCCATGTGAACATGCAATTGCAGCTTGTGGGAAGGCGGAAACATTCGTTTATGATTTATGTTCACATTATCACAAGACAGATACATTGGTTAATGTATATGCAGAGACAATTTATCCTATGCCAGATTCTTCCCAATGGGAGATTCCCGATGATGTTAAGGAAATGTGCATTTTTTGCCTAATGTTAAGCGAAGACGTGGTAGGTCAAAACATAAAAGAATTCCAAGTACAGGTGAGAGCATGAAGCAAAGAAGAAATAGGGGCGCTAGGTGCGGACAATACGTGCATTATCAAAAGACTTGTAGGAATGCGCCAATTTCTTAATTTCGTTTGTTGCTAAGAGATAATGACTTTTTATATTTTCAATGAATTAATTGTTAATTGTTTTATTTAATATCATTATTGTCTTGTTCCATATTGTTCTATATAGGGTTTCTTTATATTATGATTAAATTAAGTCGTTATGCTGCCTGAATTTACAAAACTTAAAAATTAAACCGGGTCGATATGGGGTCTACATGGTATCGACCTCCTTATAATGCTTTTGAATGAGATGTGCAAGTACAAAAGAATATGGTCGATATAGGGTCTACACAAGTATAATTTTTCTATATTTTTTCATGCAATTTATATGGTTGATATAGGTCGACACAGGTTCGACATGGGTTCAACATACGTAGACCTCATATTGATCACATGTCGACCTATATCGACCTTGGTGTCTTTTTGGTCAAAAATTTACCCCATCGTATGTCACTACCCCCATGTATCATATTTAAAGAAAAATTGTGCCTGCGGGATTTGTCTACATGTTTCCATATTGTTTTATACAAGGTTTCTTTATATTATGATTAAATTAAGTCGTTATGCTACCGGAATTTACAAAACTTAAAAATTGAATCGGGTCGATATAGAGTCTACATGGTATCGACCTCCTTATAATGCCGCTGAATAAGATGTACAAGTACAAAAGAATAGGGTCGATATGGGGTCAACATATATAGACCTCATATCGACCCCATGTTGACCCATATCGACCTCGGTGTCTTTTTGGTCAAAATTCACCTCCTCGTATATCACTCTCCATGTGTCATATTTAAAGCGAAATTCTACATGTGGGGTGTCTTTACATGTTCCATGTTTAACAGGATACTCATTGCATAAGAAGGAACATTTGCAAAGGAACATTATCTTCCTCTTCTTTAATGTTCAAACCATTACGAGGATGAGGGTTCACACATGAAATTAAAAAATGTACAAATATAGCATGGAAGATGGACACTATTGGAAAAATAGTATGCAACGAAATTTTAAAATTTTATATCAGAGTATTTTTCAAAACACAAGTTTGACATGCTATATATATAAATCAACCAGATCTTACTAACCTTTGATTGCCGAAGAACCCTCGCAAAACGTGAAGAGAAGCAACGTTCCAGAAGAGCCTCAACTAACTAGTCTTCTTTGCTATTCTCTATCAATGACCGGAGTGAGTGTGGGCTCAACGTACAGCTCTTCCAGTAAGTGACTCTCCTTCCAACCAATCGAGAGAACCCAAAGCTAGTGTTTATGATTTGTGAACAAAAGCTCTCAGGGAGTTTCTAGATTCTCACTAGTAGAATATCACTCTTAATCTCTCAATTAATCTGAATAACTTAAGTGACTTACTCCCTATTTATAGAGGTTAGGTATAGGGTCAGTTCTTATAAGATTAGGTCTCAAATTTTGAATCAGAATCAAATTCGGATCAATATCTAATAAGATCCACATAAAAATGCGTGATCTTATCTTTCGCTCATCGGCAGGCCAATCAGGATCATCAGCAGGCCGAACTACCGAATAAATATCTCCGTGAATCTTTTATTTTCCACCTGAGATTCTATAGGATAAAGTCTTAGTTTTAATTCAAATAACCCAATAGAGAAGTTATCTGATCAAAACAACTTTATATAGATAATCTCTAAGAAAATAAATGAATTCTCAATAATTCTACAAGTTTATTTTGATCTAATTTATCCAAAATTAAATCAACTGATAAACATACAAGAATTATCCGATCCCAATAATTCAACAAGTTTATCTTGAATCAATTTTGTCACAAAATTAATTCAACCGATAAACAAACATGAATTATCTGATTCTTCCAAATTTTACCCAATCTGATAAATCTGACATAAGTCACCAATTATTGAAAAAGCACGCCGTATTGTTACAGGACATTGTGAGCTAGCAAAGGAGACCAAACGGACCTATATAGTTCAAGCTCCCAATAATTACGAAACCCAATATCCCAGATATACATTTCATAATTATCAACTTCAACACTACTCCACTACATAGAATTACGAAGCCCGTATAGCTAAGTCTCTATGACATATCATAGTGTATCGTATCCCCATATGATTATCCATAATCAACTTAAGGAGAAGTTCTGTCTTACCTTCTTAATTATTTTTATCTTACGTTCCATTATCTCACCATCGAAAAACTTACCATCCAAACACAGTATACTATTCGGTTACACCTATGTATCCAAATGGTTGAGTGCTCTAGTTTTCCAATTACACGATAACGTATATAAGAGGATATCACTACTCCTAAAGAGGAGCTATGGATTCCATATCTATGAATAACAAGTCTACGCTATCAAGAGTCATGCCTCCAATGTACCGGCATGCATACCACTATTAAGATGTGGGTGTCACCCTTTGGTACATCAAAAGACACAAGTCAAGTCAACGGGCTCATTATTTATCTTAGGATTAAGATACAATACAAATGATTGTCTAAAGTGAATCGATTTGTCAAGACAGAATTATTAATCCAAATCAATTCACTTTATCTCCCGATCCAACACATTGTCACCTATGACAACGTGCCAATGTTTCTATTCACGGAGTCCATCTCTGATGGTCAAGACAAACTATCTCCCAATTGGGATATAGACAACATAACAATCTTTACATGAATAAAACGCCCAACTTTATTCCATCAATTACGGATCTTATGATTTAGACTGTCACTTTAAGAATCGTGTCTTTCGCATAATCTGTCCATCATATGCCCAATTCTTAAAGTTTAGACCGATAGTCTCAGACTATTGTTTGCTTAACATACATTCAACAAATATGAACGTAAAGAGGATAAGCTTTGGTATATAAATAATGAATAAATTCTTTATTGGTAAAAATGTCTTCAAAAACTTATTACATTTTTACTCCTTAGGGCGTACATGTCTAGCAATCTCCCACTTGTACTAAGTGAGTAAATATGACAAATCTTGCATCCCCGTAGCTTCCATATGCCTCTCGAAGACTCTCCTAGTAAGTGTCTTTGTAAATGGATCAGCTAAATTGTCCTCTGATGTGATCTTGCACACTATGACATGCCCGCCCTCAACGAAGTCCTTTATCACATGATACTTCCGATGAATATGCTTACTCTTGTGAAATCTTGGTTCTTTAGCATTAGCTACCGCCACACTGTTGTCATAGTATAGTGATACTGCCTTATCCATACCATGAACTACTTCAAGATCCCTAAGGAACTTGCGGAGCCACACTGCTTCTTTCGAAGCATCACTAGCTACCACATACTCGGCCTCCATCGTTAAATCCGAAGTGCAATCTTGCTTCACATTTTCCAACTGATGGCACCGCCGCCCAGAGTAAACACAAAACCCGATGTCGATTTCTAGAATCCAGACAGGATTGAAAATCTGAGTCAGTATATCCTAAAGGAGTCAAGTCCTCACCCGAATACACAAGCATATACCCTTGAGTGCTTCCTGGGTACTTGAAAATATGCTTTACCGCAACCCAATGGTTCGGTCCTGGATCTGCCTGAAATCGACTCACAATCCCGACCTCATAACTAATATCCGGTCATGTGCAAAGCATGGCATACATGAGACTACCCACTGCCGAAGCATAAGGCACCTTCTTTATGTATTCTCTTTCTTCATAAGACTTTGGAGAGTCTTTCTTAGAAAGAGTAATTCCAGACCTAGGTGGTTGCCCTCCTTTCTTGGAATCCTGCATTGCAAACCTTCTGAAAATTTTATCTATGTAGCCGGCCGGGCATAAAGCTATCATTTTGTTCTTCTTATCCTAAAAGATCTGGATATCGAGAACAAAATTAGCCTCACCTAAGTCTTTCATGTCAAACAGCTTGGTCAACCATAATTTGACTGATGACAACGCCTTAACGTCATTGCCAATTAGTAGAATGTCATCTACATAGAGCAGTAGAAAAACCACCTTCCTATCCTTAATGTGTTTGTAAACACATGCCCCATCTACATTTTGTGAGAACCCATAAGTCTTTTTCACCTGATCAAATCTTATGTTCCAAGAACGAGAAGCCAGCTTAAGTCCATAAATTGACTTCAGCAGCTTACAAACCTTACCCTCTTGACCCTTGACCTTGAACCCGTCTAGTTGTACCATATAAATGGACTCATCAAGATAGCTATTCAGAAAAGCCGTCCTGACATCCATTTGTCAAATCTCGTAGTCGAGAGCAATAGCTATGGACAAGATAATCCAGATGGACTTAAGCATGGCTACATGCGAAAAGGTTTCCTCATAATCGATTCCTTCCTTTTGCGTATAACCCCTTAGCTACCAGTCTAGCCTTAAAGGTTTCGACCTTTCTATCCATTCCTCTTTTCCTCTTGTAAATCCACTTACACCCTATGGGTTTTACCCCTTCGGGAAGATCCATAAGCTCCCAGACCTAATTAGTCTCCATAGACTTCATTTCAATGTTCATGGCCTCTGTCTAGAGTTTTGAATCAACATCCTCTATAGCTTCTACGTAAGTATAAGGATCCCTATTATATTCATTCGGTTCAGCCAAAAAGACCTCCCCATTGAACATATACCTCTCAGGTTGATGCCCGATCCTCCCACTATGTCGAAGCCCCACAAGTTGTTGTTCAGGTTTGTTTGGTTTTTCTACACTGATCGAAACGGTTTCATTTGGAACCTCCAGAGTGATCGGATCACTCCTTAACTCCTCAAGCACCACTTTGCTTCGAGGTTTAAAGTCGTCCATGTAACTCTCCTAAAGGAAAGTTGCATTAGTTGAAACCACAACTTTATTTTCCTTTGGGTTATAGAAATAACCCCCTTTAGTCCCTTTTGGATATCCTACAAACACATAAACTTCCGAACGTGCTTCCAACTTATGCAGATCCTTAAACAAGACATGAGCCTAACATACCCATATGCAAATATGGTTTAAGGATGTCTTCCTACCCGTTCACAACTCATGAGGAGTTTTAGGGACTGATTTTGAAGGCATATTGTTCAAAAGATAACATGCGGTTTGTAGTGCATATCTCCAAAAGGATAAAGGCAATGATGAATAACTCATCATGGACTTAATCATGTCCAATAAAGTTCTATTCCTTCTCTCCACTATGCCATTCTACTGCGGAGTGCCCGGCGCAGTCAAATGGGATAAAATCCCATTCTCTAATAAGTGTCCTAAGCACTCATCAGAAAGGTATTCCCCACCTCGATCGGATCGAAGTGCCTTTATGGGTCTACCCAATTGTTTTTCCACTTCAGCCCAAAACTCCTTGAACTTGTCAAAAGTTTTGCTTTTGTGGTGCATTAGGTACACATACCCTTATCTTGAGTAATCGTCAATAAAAGTGACGAAGTACTCATACCCTCCTCGTGCCCGGATGTTCATCGGTCTGCAAATATCACTACGCACAAGTTCTAGAACCCCTTTGGCCCTATTGCCCTTAGACCCAAATTGTAACACCCACCTATTTTATGTAACAGATTATGTTAAGTTAGTAACGATGTTAAGTAAATTTTATTTATTAATTTATGTTAAAATTTATGATCTTAATGTTACTAAGTATTTATTTCAAGTTCTATAATAGGTGACGACCGCATGGAATCATTGTGCTCAAGTGTTCATGTTAATTTTAATGTATGTTTATTTATGATGAAATGATGACTTGAATGTTATAATGTATGGTATTTTAAGGACAGTTTGGCAGGCCGATGAAAACCATCGGCAGGCCGGACTTCGTGGAATCAGCAGGCCAAATTGTACAGTAGGTAGGCCGATGACAGTTGACGAGCAGTTAGCAGAAATCTCTCCAAATTTATGGTTGAGATAATTACGTTAATTGGGTGGTTTAATGTGATTAATTGGAATAATTATGGAATAATTTTATCACTTAAGGAAAGAAATTGTTTGACTTTGCATTGATTGGTATTGTTTTAAATGGTTTCCTATTTTTAGAGGGCAAAACATGGTAAGTGATGAATGATTTGTTTGACTTTCCCTCTTTTCTCTCCATTCTCCACGCAATTAGTCTCAATCTTAGTCAGAAAATTTCTGACTTAATGAAGAGTTTTGACTCCCCTTTTTACGTTATGCTCATTACGTTAAATTTTTTTAACGTTCTTTTTCTCTATCTCTCTCTCTTCCTCTCACGTCTTCTCTTTCTCATTCATTCTGAGACGTTTCTCTTAATCATCTCTTCTTCTTCTCTTCTCCATGTTTTCCATTTCTTCTTTTTCTCAAAAATTCTCTGCAAGTAATTGAAAGAAAAATTGAGTTTTCTTTGGACGAATTTGAAGGAATTTGAGAAGAATTGTTTTGAGGTAAAGGTTCGTTTCGGTTTAAATTTGAAATGAAATCTTTCTTGACATGAGATTGTCATATCTTTCTTTACAAAATTCCGTTTATTCTGAATTTTAATATGATGTTCATATGTGTGTTATGTTAATGTTCTTTCAAGTTTCAAGTCATTTCGATTTTTCTATGATAAGTTATAAATTTTCTATCCTTTACCACTCAGTAAAATATTGTTGTTTGATAAGTTTGGCTATGATGCATGAAAATGTGATGTTCGTTCTAGGGGGTAAATGTGTTTTGTTTTTCTTGAACTTTGACAAGAATGTTCATGTATATGTTATGATATGGAATGCAAAGTTTGGTAATGATTTGATGAGTAAATTATGTGTAATGTAATTTTATTGAGATTAGGTCAAGAAACTGTTTTAACAATATTGAACTTTTGTTTTATGTGATATTCTATATGTTTAAATGATTTATTAATGATGAAATAATTTTATGATATTGAAATATATGATAGTAAGATGTTAGTATGAATTATAAAATTAAACTATATGAGTTTTAATTGTTAGAAAAATTATGGTAATATGTTTATGTATTAACTTTATCCCTGTCAAGTATGGTGCTTATAATACATGTCAATATTAAGTTTTTAAGTCTTAAATCCTTGTAGGTCAGTGAAGTGTATGTGATGATGATTTTATATAGTTAAGGATGTAAGTTATGAATTATGTTTGTATGAGATGAAAGCATATGTAATGTTATATGAATGAATGTTTTACTCTATGATAATAAGTATTAATTTTATTTGTATTTTTAAATGAATAAATGGCATGAACACACAAAGAAACGAGCACATCGAGACCGCGGCGTCATCACCAATTCATATAAGGTTAAGTAAGCTAGCTTTTAAGGTAAGTACATTCTCACCTACAACATGATATGTTTTATAAGGTTTGATATTATGATCATGATGACATTTAGGATGATTTTATGATAATTTCCTTAAAGGGTTTCTTATGAAAGATTTTCATGATTTAAAGTTATGCATGTTTGATCATGGCAAGTTTCAAAGCATAAAAGTTAGGTATATATGTATCACCTAATAAGTGTTGCACACCAATGTTATGATATAATATGTTATGATGTCATGTTTGGTTTAGGACTAGCTACCCTTCTCCTCTCATGACGGCGCGCCTATAATGATGTTTATGGTGCAACACTTGGGCCCTTAAGATAGAATGGAATAAGTTTGAATATGGTCAAATAATATGATTGTCTAAAGTGAATCGATTTGTTGAGACAGAATTATTAATCCAAATCAATTCACTTTATGTCCCGATCCAATACATTATCACCTATGACAATATGTCGATGTTTCTATTCACAAAGTCCACCTCTGATGATCAAGACAAACCACCTCCCAATTGGGATATAGACAACATAACAATATTTGCATGAATAAAACGCACAACTTTATTCCCTTGATTGTGGATCTTATGATTTAGACCGTCACTTTAAAAATCTTGTCTTTTGCATAATCTGTCCATCATATGCCTAATTCTTAAAGTTTAGACCGACAGTCTCAGACTATTGTTTGCTTAGCATACATTCAACAAATATGAACGTATAGAGGATAAGATTTGGTACATAAATAATGAATAAAGTCTTTATTGATAAAAATGTCTCCAAAAACTTATTACATTTTTACTTCTTAGGGTATACATGTCTAACAGACACGTCAAGTTGGGGTCACTATAAATCCTTGGTTGATATGGGTCGACATGGAGTCGACCTCATGTCGACCCATATCGTGTAATGACCAGAAAAAATTCATTAATAAAACTTAATATTTAATTGGGTTTAATTAATAAATTTATCCTTAAAAATTGTAATTTTTGTAAAAATTGTGACAATGTATAAATAAGCAATATTAATAAAAAATTCCTCCACGAATGTGGTGAAATGTTGGATATTGATAATACGAATTCTACGAGTTTAAATACTCAGGAATTTGTAAATAATATCCATAAAATGAATTTTATATCACAATTAATTGTAAAATTATGATACAAACTGATGAGTAATTAGGGTATAAATGAGACATAGTGTCCATGAAAAACCTAACTTAGTGTGAAAAAGAGGCCGAAGCAGTATAAGAATATTGCTAAGCGAAAACACAGATATGAGAAATGTTACGTCTGGCCTCCAAAAGTAAACCAAAGGTAAGTAAAATATTTTATACAGTCTAAGGGAATGTTGTGCATTGATTTTACCATAACAGTGTAAGAAAAATACTATGTGGTGAAAAATTTCATAGTGTAAATTTTTGAGGCCCAGCAAGTGGACACCTAATTGAATTTCATTGGAGCACTAAGTCATGAAAGGTGGCCTAATCCTATTAAGCCACATGGTAAACTAAAGGATTACTTTGTGAGTCACCCATATGGATAAGAATGCATTAAATGTTGAACTAAGCAAAAAAAAAAAAAAAATCCCATTTCTCTTCCTTTCCAAAACCAGCAGCCATTAAAGCTCACTCTCAAGAATTTTTCAACTTCCCATCTTTACAAAATTAACCCAAATAAGTTCAACAAGCAAAGCTCAAGGAATTCCATCAAGTTTTAAGGTAAAAATCTAACTTTTTTTCAAGTTTTCAAAGGAATTTTCATGGGTTAAGGGAGAAGTAGATTCAACGTGTTTTTGATATAAAAATAATGTCTAGGAAGGAGTTTCAAAGAAGCCTGCGAAGGCTAGAATAACAAAGTATTATTTTGGTAAGTTTTGAAATTATGTGATTTTTGTTTTGATTTTTATTCTTTCAAAAGTATGTGGGTTCTTGAGCAAAATTTGGTTAAATCCCATAGAAATATGATTTATGGTATGTTGATGTTGTGAAATTAAGGGTTGAATGGTTGAAAATGTTAGTTTTTGCAAAAGCGTTATTTTTTTAATTTTTGTACTAATTTTGCAAAAATGATGATTTGGCATGAAAATGATTTAGACAAGGACTGGAACTGTCTTTACAAGGTAAATATGCTGTTTAAAAATAGATTTTTACAAAAATATCCCTAGGACTAAATTGAAAGAAAAAGTTCTTTCTCAACAGAATTGAAAAATGCCTAAAAGCACCCCTATGCAGTGAGAATTTAAAAAAAGTTAAAACACGAAAGTTGTAGATCTCAAAGAAACTATTAGGGTTTGCGAACATTTCATCAAAAATCATAGCCTTTTGTGAGATTTTAATTTTACAAGAATTTGTTAAAATTGAAAAAAGTTTTGAATGGGCAAAAACGTCATTTTTCAAAATAATTTAGGGTATGGTACTTTGAGTAAAAATGTTCCTTATGAAAAATAGAAAAAATTTGGTTTAAAAAGATTAATTTTAGTCCCGGGGTAAAACTGTCAAAATTTTCCATTCAGGGACTAAAGTGCAAAGTTTTACTGAAATAGGGCATAGAAGTGAAATAAGGAGATCCGACCGACAAGGGTATTATTTTCAAATTAGTACGCAACTATTTTTCCTAGAATAGCAAAATCAAACTCGGGAAGTCAGTAGGCCCACTGGGGGCAAAACCGTCATTTTTTCCTGAGTAAACTAAATGGTTCTAAAACGTCCCCAAATGGGAAAAAAGTAAAGAGATTTTTGCCCTTTGTTAGAGACGATAGGGAAGAGTAAGATCGAAGTAAGAAAAATCAAGATTATTGGAGTTGTGTATAGTTATACAACCGACTTATTAAATAACGAACGTTTTGTTTTGAGACATAGAAGAAATAGTGAAATTTGGCTAATGGCTTTGTAATTGGCCAACAGGATCCTAGAAGTTTAGGAAAAAGGAAACTGAAGTTGACTGGCCCAACATTTGAACCAAGTATCCATCCCACCTACAGTATGAAATTGTAGGTATAAAATGTAATATATATATATGTATACCTGAGTGTATATCAAGGTGTATACTTGTCTGTATGATACGATATGAGTACTTATAAGTATATTGGTGTGTACCTGTGAGTATACAAGATAATTACCTGTGTGTAAATTATGTTGTAAACCTGTGTGTACATTAATGTATACCTGTGAGTATAAAAGTATGTACCTGTGTGTACTATACCGTACAAGAGCATTTATGTTTTGTGTATAAGATGTGTTTATCACTTCCTGCATTGTATGGTAACCATAATAAATGGATTGGTAATTATATCACTAGAAATTAAGAAAAGTGTCATACCGACTCCTGACTCAAGAGGAGTTTAAGGATATAGTATGGTCATGGTGTCACCTAGACCTATGTGTGTAATGGTATGAACACTTGGGCCCTAGTAAGAAATAAGATATGAAAAGGATAAGGAATGATTAAAAGAAAGCATAATTGGATCACACATTACATTGAATGTGCATGTGGGTTGTATTGGGACTTACTAGGCGTAAGCTCACTAAGTATTTCATACTGTAGGTATTTCGACAAGAAGGTCAGAATAATGTCACAGTTGAGCTGGCGGAGGGATGAGTAATGTGCAGGACATGTATGGTTTCTGCTATTGTATATTATAAGTTATTTTGAAACGTAATGTTTAATCAACAGTAATGTAAAAGAATGGTTGCTTATGTAAATACAAGTGTGTGATGGTATTTCCAAGGTTGTTAAAACCAATATTATACAAACGTGTGTGTTAAATAAATATATGTATAAATTTGTGGTCCAAAAGATGTTAATTCTATATGTAAAAAAAAAAAAATTCCTAAATTTTTTCCTATAAGTAAGTAAGAAAAAGGTTTATCATAGCCCGAAAAAGGCGGATTGTGACAGTTGGTATCAGAGCGAAAATCCTGCCACCCTACTGCACATTGCCATATTCTCCACCGCCGTAGCTCCAGTAAGATAGTTTAATTTTAAGTATAAGAATGTTAAGTTTTCATTTTATATGGAATTGTTATATTAATTGAGATAAATGTAGTTATGGCAGCACCACATAATAACCACAACATGGAGGCGGGCCAGAGAGCGAGTATTGCCTTCCAGGAGATGATACCTCCACGCTACTATGGCAGTCGAAGACCGATGATCTTGATAGAATGGTTTCATGAGATAGAAGTAATTTTTGAGACTTGCCATGCCTCACAGCATTTACAGGTTCCATTAGCCTCAGGGCGACTGGTAGGAGCTGCATTGGAATTGTGGATCGGGCTTGGACTAGAAAAGCGGCAGCATAATTGGGAAGGATTTAAAGTACAGATCTCAGAAGCATTAGCACTGTTACCACTAGTTGAGGATATGCAAGTTATTGGCATCGTAGGTTGTATATGTGCATAGAATAGACATGGGGTAGGTACGTAGGAGAGCCAGTAGATCATTACATTTTAAGCTTTCATCATACTATGGTACCGTTGATCCTGTTGGAAATACCCTTGCGGCGAATATGTGATCTTATTTGGAGAGATCTTCCTGACGCAGTCTAGCAACAGATGTAGTACCCAAGGGATTTTCTTACTCTCAACGATTTTATTATGGAAGTATTGCATGCAGAGCAAAATATGGTTGCGCCTTTAGAAGATCCCCCAGTAAACATGGAGGATGATGATGCTGATGATAAGGATGATGATGATAATGATCATGCTGACGGTGATGATGATGATGAAGAGCTTGAATTCATTCCAGTGCCTCCTGAACCTATAATTGCTAGTGATGACGAGTCTACTGATTCAGATGAAGAAGAGGAAGAGGACCCTGAGGAGGATTCTAAACATAGTGATATGTTCGGAGTAGAGTCAGATTAGAAAGAAAGGGACCTATGATGAATTGTATGTGTTAAGATGTACGTAGATGTGTGATTAGCACAGTTTGGGCCTTGTTGCTTTTGTATATGTGTTTGCATTTAGCAAGTGGTATCCTTTGCGGCGATAGGGTATATGTAGCCAGAAGTGATAATTGTTCCGGAAATGATATGAACAGTTCATGTAAGAAAGGAAAGTAAGTCTGTATGTTAATCACTTATGCTATGTTTTGAGAATTAAGAATGTAACATGAAAAGGAAGAAGTTAATGAAATGAAATATGTGAAATGAGATATTGAGTTTATGTCATTGTTCATGTTTGCATGTATTTATGCTATTTGATATATTTTTTAAATACTATTAAGTTAATAGTATATACTGACATAATAACGAAATGGCACGGTAGGCTTGTAAACAAACTTTAATATCGATGGCTGATGCACCCGAAGGACCTGCGAACTAGGCCATGATTGTGGAATTGCAACGAAAACTTCAGGTTTAGGAGTTAGAAATGCAAGAATTAAGAGGGCAATTAGCGAACTAGAATCCTATACCCCAGGCAAGGGCAAACTCACCACCCCTAGTATCACCGCCTTAGAAGTAGAACCAGCTGCACCAGCTGTTCCAGTAGCATTTGCTACTAAATTTTATGAAAGATTTTGACAGATGAAAGCCCTAGAATTTGATGGATCTATGGATCCACCTAAAGCTGATGATTGGCTTACTAGTATAGAGAGGGTTCTAAAATTTATGGGGCTCAGTGACCGTGAGAAAGTTTTATGTACCTCATTTGCTCTCACTAAGGATGCTAGGAGATGGTGGGAGTCGATAGAACGTAGAAGGAACATAGATGAAATGTCGTGGCCAGATTTCGTGAAAGAATTTGGAAGGGCTTACTTTAATGTGGAAACAATGGCAACCCAATAAGAAGAATTCAACATCTTTAAACAAGGCAACATGTCAGTGGCTAATGCTGTAAAGAGATTTAATCAATTAACATGACTTTGCCCTGAACTGGTACCCACTGATCGGAAGCAGATAAGAAGACTCATGCGGATGTTTTGAACCGACATCGCCCTTGTTGTCAATAGTGGAGGGCAAGCCCCTAAAGATGTCAAAGATTGCATTGAACAGGCTACTAGAGCTGAATTTAGAATCACCTACGATAAGGAGGAGAGAGAAAGGATTTTCAAAGCTCAAAAGGAGGAGAAAGCTTTAGCCAAACAAAGTCAAGCTTTACAAACAAAAGGACAAGGAAGCGTTCCGAGTCAAGGGCAGTCCTAGAGTCATCCAGCTGGATGGAACCGTAATGCTAACAATAAGAGGAAATGGAACGTGGTTAATTCAAAGAATTAGAAAAGACAACCCCAAAAGATAATCAGTGATGGAGGGAATAACAAGCCTCTCTGTGGTCAATGCGGGAAAAGGCACGCGGGAGAGTGCAAGGCTGGCACTAACAAGTGCTTCTCTATGGTAAAGAAGGGCACTATGCCATAAATTGTTTCTCTAACCCCCATAATCAGAATACTCAGAATCAGCAAAGGCCTTAGGGAACCCAACTTCACGCAATCCAAACACATATTGAAGGCCCTAGCATCAGTGAGGGATGCTTGGAAGCTCTAGAACCCAGTGGACGGATCTATGCCTACACAAAGAAAGAAGATGATGCAGGAACTTCATCAATGGTGACAGGTCAGTTTTCTGTTCCTAATACTGATGCTTATGTTTTATTTGATTCTGGAACAATGCATTCATTTGCATCGCTTAAGTTTGCCAAACGGATAGGAAATGAAGGGGATAGAATAGAATAGACTTTTAGAACTACACTTTCCTCTAGGAGGTATTAAATTCTGATTTTTGGTTATGTCATGTACCCATCATTGTTTGTGGAAGAGAATTGTATATCGATTTAATAATGATCAATATACAAGATTATAATGTTATCTTGGGAATGGATTCCCTGGGAAATTACATGGCTAAGATCAACTGCTGACATCGCAAGGTTACGTTTCGACCTTCTAGAAGTGAGAAGTTTGTGTATTCAGGGAAGATTCCTAAAGCTCCAAAGGCGCTAATTTCAGCGTTGAAAGCAAGAAGGATGTTGGAAAGTGGATGCACTAGTTATCTGGTGAACTTAGTAAACAAGGAACAAGAGGCTCAGTTAGGACCAAAGAATGTCCCCATAGTGAAAGAATTCACCAATGTGTTTCCGAACGAGTTACCAGGCTTACCATTGCAGATTTCATTCGAAATTGAATTAAGGCCAGGTACAGCCTCGATTTTGAAGGCACCATATCGTATGGCTCTAGGAGAACTCAAAGAGCTACAGGTGCAATTATGAGAATTGCTGGATAAAGGATTTATTCAGCCAAGTCATTCCTCATGGGAAGCGCCTGTATTATTCGTCAAGAGGAAAGATGGAACGTTATGGATGTGCATCGATCACCTAGAATTGAACAAAGTCACAGTAAGGAATAAGTCTCTACTTCTAAGAATTGATGATCTATTTGATCAATTGAAGGGAGCAGTGGTATTTTTGAAGATCGATTTACGTTTTAGGTATCATCAACTTCAGCTTAAAGAGGAGGACATGCCGAAGATGGCGTTTCGAACGCCATATCGACATTACGAATTATGCATTATGCCATTCAGACTGACCAATACTTTGCAGCTTTTATGGATCTTATGAAATGGATTTTCAAGGACTACCTCAATAAATTCATTATCGTTTCATCGATGACATCCTCATCTATTCAAGAATGCCGGAGGAACATGAGAAACACCTAAGGATTGCGCTACAGTTGCTGATGAAGCATCAATTGTATGCCAAGTTTTCAAAATGTGAATTTTGGCTAGAAAAAGTTCATCTCTTAGGACATGTGGTCTCACGAGATGGAGTCTTTGTTGACCCCTCAAAGGTAGAAATGGTAAATAAATGGCTTACACTGAAAAGTGTTACCAAGATCAGGAGTTTTCTCAGTTTAGCAGGATATTATCGATGTTTTGTAGAAGTATTCTCCAGACTTGCAGCACCACTCACGGCCCTTACACGAAAAGCAGCTAAATATGAATGGACCAAGAAATGCGAAGAACATTTCCATGAACTGAAAAGATGACTCACGAGTGCCTCGGTACTAACCATACCAGATCCAAACCTAGGAAACTTTGTGATCTACAGTGATGCATCAAAAATGGGATTGGGAGCCACACTCATGCAAAAAGGAAAGGTGATTGCATACGCATCCCGACAGTTGAAGGATCATGAAAGAAACTATCCAACGTACGACTTAGAGTTAGCAGCGGGTAACTTTTCAAGTGGCTATTCAATAGGCCGAATTCATTTTCTAGAACAACATGTCGATGGATTTAATCGACAGGCCAAACTCACAACTTCGGCAGGCCGAATTAAGCCATCGGCAGGCTGAACGCTGTTGATGAAAAATCAACAAATAATTCCAAAATTATGTCATTGATGAGTAATTTAGTTTATTGTGAAAATTTTGAATAATTGGTATATTCTTATCTGTTTCCTTCTCCAGATTAGGGAAGGGTTGACTTTTTAAAAAGATGATTTCATTTTGTGATAAGATTTCCTATTTTGAAAGAATAAGATTTGGTAGTTATAGCAAATCATTGATTTTTTTCTTATTTTGCTCCATTCTCCAATGTGTAAGCATCTTTTTTTCAAAAAAAAAAAATATTTTTTGATATTAAAGAGACCATTAGCCCATCTTATTATATCATTCATGTAAATTTTTTCCTTTCTCTCTTTATCGTTTGCTCTCCCTCTTTCTCTTTAAAATTTTCTCAAGCACTCTCTCTTTCTTTCTCCATGTTTTCTTCCCCTTCTCTCCCTTATTCTTTGCAAACATTTGAAAGAAATATTGAGTCTTTCCTTGGGAAAAGTCAAAGAAAATTAGAGAGGAATCATTTCAAGGTAAGAATTCATTCTAGGTTACTGCATTAATTGTATTTTTTCCTTTATTTCGACCCCCATAACTTTGTCTACGAATTTTTGTTTTTTTTGAAATTTTAATATGATATTTATGCATGTGTTATATGATGTTCCTCAAAATTTCACGCCATTTGGACTTTTCTATGCTAAGATATTAAATTTTTATTCATTGCTACTCATAGTTCAACAGTTGCTGATTGGTATGTTGCAAAAAAGTGCAGTCTTTATTCATAGGGAAAATGAATGATAATTCATGAAATTTTGCAAAAATATTCATAAATATGTTAGGTTATGATCTGGAGAGTTTCATGGTAATATGATGAATCTTGAATGTGTTCTTGAATTTTCTTTAAGATTAGGTTTTAGGGCTATTTGATCAGTAAATTCTAGACTACTTGATTATGTGACCTTTTGTATGACCAAACAAATTTATTTGCTAATGAAACTTTTTGTAGTACTATATTTATATGTTAATAGGTTGTCATAAAAATTTTAGGGTCAAAGAATTTTATTTTAATTATTTGAGCATGATGAACATGTGTTGCTGGCTGCCTTATGCGTTCAAGGTTTATTTTGTCTCTAAATTTGAATGCATGTCTTGAGTTGTTTTGAATTTATATGAAGCTAATTTTCAGATATGTTATAGTTTTAAGTTTCTATTATATGCAGAATTTTTATGAAATTATTTTAAGATATAGATAGTTTATTTTATGAATGTTAGTTAGGGCTGCTCACTGTTTTGTTATTGCTGGCTGATTCTGTGTTGTGTATTGTGTGACTTATTTTAGTTATCTAATGGAATTTTTATGGCTAAAGAAAAATTAGGGTAGTTCATATATATGATAATTATGTCCCTGCAAAATTTCATGCCTTAATTGTGTATGAATTGTAAGTTATTGAATTACGAATACACAAGGGTCAGGCAGGTATTAGTATTGTAGTTTTTGCATGAATATTTATAAGTTAGTAAAGTGTATTTATGCTCTTGTATTTCTTGAAATGGAAGTATGAATAATGTCATATGGTTTTGGATGATTTCATGAGAATGAAATTTATTTTTATTTGTATATGGATGTATGACATGAACACACCAAGAAGTGAGCACATCGAGACTGCGGCGATGTCATTTAAGGATTAAGTAAGTAAGTCAAGTAAGTATATTCTCATCTGCAAAATGATAAGGTTTATGAAAAGTTTAAAAGTATGTTCATGATGATTTTTATGGTGATTTCTATGATGGTTTTATTTAATGTTTTATTATGAAAGTTTTTGATGCATAAGAAGGTTTAATGTATGTTTTGATAATGAGGTATTTGAAAAATCAAGAGTATATATGTATATATGTATCACCTAAATAAGTGTTGTACACCCTATGTTTATGTCTATGTTTATGATATCCAAAGTTAGACTTGTCATGTTTGGTTTGGAATTAGCTACCCCTCTCCTCTTATGGCGGCGCGCCTACGATGATGATAATGGTACAACACTTGGGCCCCTAAAGATAAAGTGAATGAAGTTTCTATATGGATAATGATAATGAAAGATATGTTCTATATGAAACTGTGCAAAGTGCACTATTATGTTAATGATGATTATGATTATGATGTTTCATAAATGTGTTCATAAAATGTTTTAAGTTGTGAGATAGGAAAGTGTACTTACTAGGTGTTTGCTTACATAGTTTATGATTCTTGTTGCAGATAAAGGTAAGAGGATCATGGAATAGGTGGAGGGCAATGATGGGTGTGTGGGCAAGGAACGATGGATTGAAACGGAAGAATGCCAAGAAAGGAATTTTAAGTTTCTAGCTATGTTTTTATTTCTTTGTATGTTAAATTTCTGCACTATTAAGTAAAAAGACTTGCTTTTACATTGTATTGATTTTGCAGAAGATTGGCGTGCCGATTACCCTATATTAGCCTGCCGATCTAAGTATTTTAAAACCCATGTTTTGTAGTGCCTCGGATGGCCTGCTGGTGGTTGAACTTCAGACTGCCGATCATGTTCGGCCTATCAAACTGTTTAAACATATTTTAAAGTTTGTTTTAAATTTTATTTAAATTATAGTCTCACTGTTTTGGAATTGGTAAACTATTTAAAAATTATATACATGAGTAGTTTTAATATATGATTGTATATTTATAAATTCTACAAAAAAAATATATGTATGGATCCTGGGGATATGTTTATCAAATTATGTTTTTAAATTTAAATAGTTTATCTTATTTAATGATAACAAAGATGAATGTAACGACATCTGTGACATCTGTAAGGGGGCGTTACACTCTCTCCCCCCCCCTCTTTCTTAGTGTCTCTCTCCCTCTTCTCTCTCTCTCTCCTCAGCTGGATTGGAAGCTTAGAAGCACGATTGGGCCTCCACAAACTCAAATCAAAGCTCAAATTCGAGGTTAGTTACTTTATTTCTCAAATTTTAAACTTTTTTCAAAATTTTCAATTCTCTTTGTAAGTTGAAATCCGAGTTCCTTTTCTACTTAGAATCTAAGTTGTAGAACTCAAATCATCTAGAATCTAGACTTGATTGGACGGAAATCGGATTAAATCAAGTTTTTCTCTTTTTCCTTATTTTTGAATTTCCTTGAAAATCTCTATGTAAAACTTATTTAAAGTTGTTTATATTTGTTCTATTATATTTTTCTATCATATATGAACATTATATATGCTCTGGGAATTGAAAAATAGGTTGGAAATGGGATTTCGAGCTCGAGGAGGCCGACACTCAAAATCTAAAAATTTCAAGATTTTCTTAGTTTGGCAGGCTGATTTTGAGCATCGGCAGGCCAGACTCATGAGTTTGGCCTGCCGAACTCATATCATAGGTAGGCCAAACCTGGAGTAGTTCGACAGACTGATTCCATACGACCGGTAGGCCAAACTATGGAGTTTTGTAGACCAGACTAGTAAGTTCGGCAGGCCAACCGGGCTTCATAAAGTTTGATGTTTTTCACCCGTTTTTACTATTTTGAACCTAGATAAAGACTTTGACATGGTAGTGAGATTTTGTGAACTTCAAAGGCACACAAAGACACCATAAGATAGCATTGTGATGTAGAATACTTTAAGATAGATATTAATGAACCTAGTTTATATTTAAGATTATTCGTGGTTTCATGGAGATAACGTTTAGCGAATCGGGACTGCAGTGTTGAGACATGGTGTAGAACATTGAGGTAAGACTTTCACCCCTTCTGTGGTAACCATGCTTTTAAATGGTTTTGGCCTCAAAGTAAATTCTTTCAAAATGTTTTCAATAAATGACTAAGAAGGATTTTTATAAGTTGTTTTCATAAACTATTGAAAGATGTGATATTCATAACAAGCTGCATAATGAATGTAAACGAACTCACTTGGTAAAATGAGATTTGAATAATGATTTATACATTAGGGCATGATGCCACATTCAATGATCGGGTCGTGTAGAGAACGACTTTGGGGGCAGATACTGAAATCTAGTTGGGCCACCATGGTGGTGATATTTAATGGTTTGCCTAACATAAGATAATGAATTCATTTTTAGTTCAATGAAGGCCTATTTTGGTAAGAATGATTAAATTGGATTTATTTATTGTGTTTTCTAGATATTTTCTTGAAATGATAAATTTTATATTCAAATTAAATGATTTCAAACTTAGCCATACTAAGCCCTTCGTTCACATTTTTCTTGTTTTAAACCTTTTTCCCCTCCAGGAGGAATTCAGCTTAAGACCGACTGGGAGTCCACCGATTGGACTCGCAAGCACTAGAAGATCTCGAGTAGGTTATTCGCTTTATTTATTCATGGCATGTAACACTTTAACTCTCCTCTTTTGTATTGGACTATAGTTGTAATTTAATAATTGTCGATACTATGTGTGTGCAATAATGTGGGTCCAGTAAGCCCAACTCGTATTTATCTTTTCTTATTATTTTATCTTATCTTGTTTGCATTAAATTAGGGGTTTTAATTTAAAAAGTTTTAAATCCATCACGTTTTTCATAATTAACTTAATTCTTTAATTGGTGATTTTTAATTAAAAATTTGATTTAATTAATTTAATTAACCCGTCACGTCACCTCCTAGGTTTCGGGGCATGACATATCTTCTTTTACTTTCGTGTAACTGCACCGAGATATATAAGGTAACAATCTAGTGATATAGTAAATTATTTAACAATTCTCATAATTTGTGTGATATTGTATCATTTATGCTCAAAATCATAATTCAAGGAGTGTTTTGTTACTATTTCATAAATCAGGAAATAAATATTACATTTTGAAATTCGAAGGTATAGTATTACAAGTGCTATATTTGATTTTTGTAATTAGTTCTTTTCTTTTTAATAATTTTGGCAATATGAGTTGTTCATAGAATTGTATTAGTTTTCAGGTAAGTTTTAAATTGATTACAAGTCACATTGAATAAATGTTGTTAAATTATTCCTTTGATTAATTTGAAGAAAACATTAACATGTCTTCAAGAAAACTTCTTCAGCAAACGGAAAAAGAAAAACAAAAGAAAGCGAGTTGGTCTATTTATTTATTATATTCACGTTAAATTTTACATAACTCTACTTATTAAACGAGAAACGTACCTCTCACTTGTCAAATTTCGCCCTTTTTTCCCGTTCTTTGCGCTTACCTTTCGGGAAGTTTAAAAAAGTCAGAATTGTTCATTTTCGATTGCCTAGAAGCAGTATTTGCGTCATGATGCTACCCCACGTTCGTATTTAATGGTTCCAAAAAGATGGACAGACAAAGACAACTATTTTAGAAGCTTCTTCTTCTTCTTCTTCTTCTTTTTTTAACTTTTTTTTTTCATAACCATCATAAGCATCTTTTCTTTTCTTTTTGTTTTGTTTTGTTTTTTTTTCCCTACGATTGACTGATTAAGCAATTAAAATTAGATTTATTCCAACATTGCACTCCAAATTTTCAAAAGCCACAGTTTATTTTGCATATGTATACTGATGAAAAAAAATACACATTAGTATACACATTTATAATTTTAGTTTTATTTCTACTTTTAAGGTTGACATTCATAATATTTTACACCAAAACATTTTAAAAAATTATAATTATAATATTAATAGTATTTAAAATATTGCTAGAAACATAAAATTGCTATTATTCAAGGAAATAAAAATTATACATTGACGTAAAAATTAAATAACATCAAAATATGAGAGCAAATTAAGAATTTTATATTTTAATTTGTTATGAAAAATATGTAGATTGAGAATTATGTTTTATTATTAAAGTTAGTTTAGAAAATTTGAACTTTGATGAAAATTCTAAGCATTCTCTAGTCTATCCTATAATTTTTGACGTTTTTAATTTTCACGAGACAAAGATTGACAAGAAAACCATGCTTAACCCTTGAATTGCCCAGTGAAATCTCCTTTATGTGCTTCCCCCATTAGTCGTGTGGCCTCATGTCAAGCCTTGGAGTACGAGAAGTGACATGACGGGTTAATTGAATTAATTAAGTAGAGATTTAATTAAAACATAGGTTTAAGAATTTAATTAATTAAGAAATAAGTAATAATTTAAAACCCTTTTTAAACAAATATTTATATTAATTAAACAAATAAGATAAAACAAGGTGAGATAAAATAATAAAGACAAGAAAGCATGTGTTGGGTCCCACAGACCTACAACTTATGCACACACATAGTATCATCAATATTTAAATTACAACTACAGTCTAAACTAAAGAAAGATTAAATTAATATATGCCTTGATTTATTTGTACAAATAACCTACCTAGGTCGTCTACTAGTCGAAAGTCTGGTCTGCAGACCCTTCGTCAATTCTAAGCTGTATTCTACCTGGGGGAAAGATTTAAACACAAATAAAAAGTGAGCAAAGAGTTCAGTAGAACTATATTTTAAAAACATGTAAGCGATTTAAAAATAGAATTTACCTTTCTAAAAGTAATTGGAAAGCAGAGTTAGATAAATAAATTCATTTAAATAAGTTTTATCAAGCAGTTCGTCCAGAAAGTACCTTTTTATCTTTTCTGGGCAAACCATATGTATCACCACAGTAGTGGACCAGCTGGGTTTTGAGACATGCCCCTAAGGTCGCACTCTACACAACCCAATCTCTGATATGGCATCATGCCCGCCTATATATTTCTATTATTATTTAAAACCCATTTACCGAGTGTCCTTAATTACATCATTATTTGATGCATTATGAGCATTTATTCTTCGACAAGTAATGAAAATTGTTAAGAAGTTTATCCGAACCTTTCCTTGAAATTCATTTTTAAAGAAATCATTTCGAAAGAAATCACTTTGTAGGAGATCATTTTGTAAAAGATCATTTCGAAAGAAATCATGTTGTGGCCAAAAGCCCCCTTTTGAAAACATTCAAAACATTATGTCATTTATTGAAAATATTTTGGAAGGATCCTTTAAGGCCAAAATTAAAAAAAACCTAGCTACCAGAGAAAGGGGTAGCAGTCCTACCTCAATTCTTATGCTGGTGTCCTACACTGCAGTCCCGTTCCGCTATACGTTAACTTCGTAGAACCTCGAACAACCTTAAATAGGGGCTAGATTTATTATTATATATCTTAAGATATCCTACATCATCAAACTATTTCATGGTGTCCTAGTGTGCTATTTAAGTCTATAAAATCATACTGAAGGTTTAAAATCTCTATCGGGGTTCAAAATGGTGAAAACTTTTGAAAAATGACAAATTTTTACTATGCTCGGTCGGCCTGCCGATCGTATGAGTCTGGCTTGCCAAACTCTTGAATCTGGCGTGCCGAACTATTTTGGAACTTTCCAAAACCGGAGCCTCAGCCTTCCCGAGCTCAAATCTTCAATTTCAACCTGTTTTCTCAAATCCCATGCATACAAAACACTCATAGAAGGTAGAAAAATATAGTACAACACTTTTGAACTAATTTAAACAGGATTTACATAGAAAATTCTAATTAAATCCGAAAATAGAAAAATAGAGAAAAAATAGAAAAACTTGGTTCAAATCCGTTTTTCTTCAAAATAAGCTTAGCTTCTGGTTATTTTAAGTTCCTCTAACTTAGATTAAAGGTTTTCTAAGCTTAAACGAACTTAGATATCAAAATACAAAGAAAATTGAAAAAGCTGAAAAAGTTTGAGAATTTGAAAACTAAACTTGGATTTAAGCTTTAAATCGTGTTTTTAATCATCCAAACACGTTTTCGAGCCTCTAATCCACTGAATATCAAAGTTTGGGTTTGATTTTTGAATCAAAATTTTGTGAGAGAATGAGAAAGGGTGACGGGCAGAGGAAAAAAAGAAAGAGAGAGGGGGAGAGAGAACGAGAGAGTAGAGAGAGAGTGTGTGAGAGTGAGTGAGGGAAAGAGAGGAAGAGAGAGATAAATAGAGAGAAGGAGAGAGCAAAACCAACGAAAGAAAATTGTGTACCACCTACGGTTTTGAAAAAAGACGTGGTTGGTATTTGACAATTGTTTTGTTTTAAAATTTAAAGTACAAATAAAAATAAGTTTAAAGATGATTTAAAATTAAATTGGTTAGAAGATCAATACTAAATATTTAGATTAAAGTTAAACCACAGTTTGACACACTAATACATCATTTTATACACTAATAACACTTAATTAAATCTCAGAGCGTTACACCTCATGTAGATATTTACTGTCAAAGGTTAACAACGATCTGATAGAAAGGGTTAAGTACGACCAATCCACGATACCTTAAAATAAGTATGACTGACGATTACAAAATGAGTAGTGAAATGTTGCTTTTAAGAGTTTGGCGGCAATAGGCGAGTAGTTGTAAAGTTTACGGGAACAAATGTAAATAACCCTTAAATTCCCAAGAAAAAGAATTAGTTTGCCATGTTCATACCAATATTGTTAGTTCTATTAAAAGTCTTCTAAATTAATTTGTTACCGCGTCAATACACGGCGGCCAGTGATGAAAAATAAATCTATAAAAGCATGTGTTTTAAGTTGAGCCAAATTCCAACTGCATTTAAATTGCCGATTCTCAATCCTTTTTTCTTATTAACTATCGGACCCATTGGCTTTTCTAAAACCGATTTCATTCATTTCTCTCACATTTTTTTTAATAAATTTTCTTCGGCTGTTATTTTTTGTTGTGCAATTCTCACACTATTGTTAAACATGAGCCAGTACAGCCGTCACCAAGCTCCGGGTAATTGGAACTATACTTTTGTTATATTCACGATTCAAATGCTTATTTTACATCATTATTACTTAGTTTTCTTTTTGGGTTGCCAACTGAAGAGAACAATGCATAAACAAGCATTAATTCTCATAATTACTCCTTTTTTTATTCCTCCCTTCTAGAATCTTGAGTTATAATTAATTAGTTCTTTTTTAAGGTATTATTTCTTCTTATAAACGAGAAAGATGAAACTGAATAATAAAAGGAGCTTTCGATAACTATTGAAATCCAACTTAACTAGAAAGCGCAAAGAAATATAGAATTAAGAACTAATCTCTGGTTCGTCCAATTGCACAATAATTGTATTTAGCAGTAAATTTTATTCAATTTACATACACAAATGTATAGGTATACATATGTAAGAGAAAAAATAATTAGCATCAAAGAATACTAGCACATACCGATATTAAATTGGCACTAGTCAAGGCCACTAAGCTCTCCACCCATATAAAATAAATAAATAAATAAATTCTTTGAAAGTATAAGCAATCAAAAAACCCAACAAAGGCAAGAACTTTAAAGCCAAAAGGTCAAGAAATAGAAATTAAAGAAAAGGAAAAAATCCAACAATTAGCTATAAGAACGGAAAAGATTGACAGAAAGTATCTTGCAAATTTAAGTGTAAGTTTTTAAAAGTTTACTGCTTTTCTATTTTGAATTCGAAGTTTAGCCACTAAAACACAAAATTTAAGATAACTTACCAACTAATAGAGGATTACAAAAGTTGAGAATGATTTTTCTGCTAATACATCATGTTGATATTTAGTATTGTAGTGGTATATCCTCCACAACCCACTTTATGCCGTCCAAGTCCAACTAACGCAGGGGAGGTTTATCCTCCTCCACCGCCACTTCAATCCTTTCCACACGCAGTTTAAGGGTACAATCAAGGTCCTTATGTTCTTCCACCTCCAATAGGGCACCCTATGAAAAACGGAATTGGCTATCCCCAACAACCACCTCCCCACAAACCTACATCTCAGCGTAAGAATCATGGCTTTTTGAAGGGATGGTAAGACTTTTAAATCTCTTGATGATTGTTTTTCACTTACATGCCGTTTGGTAGAAGGGATAAGGAGTAGGAAGAATAAAGAGAGTTATGTGTATGGGGAGTGTGAAGAATGGAGAAAATTGTAGTAATCCTTTACGTTATTTGGTTGGATGGAGGAAGAGTTGGGATGATGAATGATAGTTATTTATAAAATTACTATATAATACATTTTTACTATTTGTTAATAATTTATTCAGAGGGTAAAGTAGCCTTCTTAAAAGTTAAATGGAAGAATTACTTGGATCCTTCATTTAGTGGAGGGATCCAATTTGGTGGGTCGAAGGGAGACCACATCCGTCCGCCTCTCCTCTCCCACCTTCTCTCCTCTCTAACCAAACAAAAGATTTGACCACTACTATCATCTCTCTCCCTCTATCTCCCTCCCTCCTACCAAACATAATGTTAGTGGTGCTCTTTTCCATGAAATACAATTAATTGTGTCATTATAACATCATTAGTCATGCCATGTATCTTGCAATGATAACAAATACTCCTCCACATCTTTTGTAGTATGTGTGTAATTGGGGAATTACTAACAAACCTAAGTTCTCTATTTTGTAGTTGTGCTGCCTTGTGTTGTTGCTGCCTCTTGGATATACTCTTTTAGAGTTCTTCTGTGTGAATCTTATAATGGATCTTTTTTTTTTCTTCAGCTAAATGATTTATTATCAGCTTAATAATTAGGAATATTTGGTGGTAGAGTATAAAAAATGTCCTATGAGTACTACATGGACCATCAAAATTTCCTCATGTTCTATTAAATTTACATGTATACTTTTATGAGAAATGATGTGATTCCTAACATAATGATCTAGGGTTAACACCCTCCAGAGTATCCTTTTGTATACCATGCCATAGAATTCTACTATTAATTTATGTACTCATGATGATAGATAAGTTAATTAATTTTATATGTTCTTCAATATGTACAGATAATAGACAATTTTTAGATATCATATTCAAAATTATGCGGCTTTTTTGAATATACATATCCCGAAATATTTTCAAGTCAAGATATCTCATTCTATATAGGCACCCCCAACCCCCGCACCCACCCCTCTTCCCTTCATATCAAACTCAAACATTATTGCAAATTCAACAAATATAGTCGTTTTTCTTGAGCACTACACAATATTAATGGAGTATATGTTTTTTCTTTACTAAAAAATAAAGCTAATCCTTGTAATGTAAATGAAACTTTTGTCAAATTTAAGTACATTTTGGATTAACTTTAAAAAACATATGGTGCTCATGACTCACAATTGCAAAAGAAACTCAAACATTATGCCAAAAAAGAGTAAAGGATAACTTTGAACATATTTTATTATTACATTTATCACTGCATCGAATTTTTTAGGCAAGTCTTTGGTACGAGAAAGAAATAGCATTTTCCATAAAAAAAAAAAAAAACATTATGTAGTTTTAAACCTTTGGATTTTAATCAGATTTCATTAAATTGTCAATGAGGAGAAGAATAGAGGGGAATGACGTCTAAATAAGAAATCACATACATAGGTTATGAAAAACTAAGTGGTGGTATATATAATTGGTAAATTATTCTTATTTTTTTATGCTGTTGATGTGATGTCCAGAAATATATAATACTCACAAACAAAAAGGTGATATGGAAGAAGAAAAGAGTGAGAGTTTTCAATGGTTGAGGGAGATAGGGCAATTAAGTTGTCCTTAACTCAAAGGTGGAGTCTTGGCAAATGACTCATAGGCTAGAGTAATCAAGTGAGTCAAATCTCTAAACCATAACCAAGACCAGTCCTACTCCAATGAGTCACCTTTTAACTTAAGCAGTAATCGACTACACGAGTGACAACCCCCAAACAGTGGCTACTCTTCCTAGGGCTATTTGTTATGGACGAGGTGGCTCGAATCTAATCTTGTAATCCAAATAAGCAGTGTAGTAACGTCATTTTGCGGCGAAACATCGGCCAAAGACAATAAATCTCATCTAAATTTGTAGAACTTGCTTGTAGGAAAAACCTGTTTGAAGGTAATATGTCTAGGCCCCACCTACATGCCTATACGATAAACCCACCAAAATATAAGAAAAAAATTGATTTTGTAAGCCCAACCACATGATTAAAATTTGGTTATACTTGTCAACGAATGTCAATAGCATTATCAAAATACAAACATAATGAAATACTAATAAAATAAGTTTAGTTTTCTTCTTTAAACTCCAATTCATGGGTGATAAAGTCTCACAAAAAGTAAGTAATAAATTCCTTACCTCAAAACTGGTTTCAGAGTGATCATAGCCATTGAGGAATGACATGAGGAGATTAGGCAAGCAACTTGCTGTTAGGATAGATGCCCTCAAAGCATATTATATTTTATAAAAAGAACATATTTATAAATAAATAAAGTTAACTTTTTATTATTTTTATGTGCATGTCTTTTGAATACTTTTGAAATATTATTAAAATTACATAATTATCTATGTAACGTTAAATATTATATATAAGTGTTATATACAAGAGGATAATATGTAAGGATAATTAAAATGGTTAGTAGTATATAATTAATTATTCAATAAAAGTATGAAATCTTTATTCAATTAAAGTATGAAATATTTAATTGAGCATTACTAATGCATGCCATTTCCATGAATAATAGAGCGGTCTTATTCGAACCATTAATATCGTGTGTAATTAAATGAGTACATTGTACACAATAAGATTATGTAGGTCTGGGACATAATGTGATTTTAATAGCTAATAATTTTCGTTAAATATATCAAGCTCTAGTTACATCGATTGATGGTCATATATAAGATTATCTCAATATTGAGTTATTAACAAACTTGTCTTTTGACTTACTTGGTACAAATTCAAGCATCTAATCTTATCTCTTGTATTTTGGAGGCATAATGAAGTAGATAACCGGGAATATTGATATTACAAGATGGAATCTATTTCTTCTCTAATGAGAAGCAAAAAAATAATTCTCTTGAGTATTGATTCGGGTGTTGAATAATATGAGTGCTGAACCCGTGATTAAGTTCATGAATTTATTATTCATTAGAGAATCAATGGCACTCAAGGATAAAAAAGTAATTACAGAGGCTAACGAATTTTACCTAGCTCTAATTATGAATTATTTATGGAGGATCAATTTATATATAATGACTATATCAAATAGAAAATTTTAAGAAATGAGTAATTATATATTTATAATTTAAAGAGTGCAATTCTGAGTTTTTAGTGGAGTAATATTAGAATTATAAAAAATGTGATATATTAGTTAAAGAGTTTAATTGATATATTGATTTTATTGGAGCTTGACATTATGGGCCCATTAGCCCCCTCCCCCGCCATCCTTTAAATATTGTTTGGACAAGTGCAATTATTAGATTAATTAATTTATAATTATTAAATAATATGATTATTTAATAATAAAGATTTTAGAGCAATGCATTCATTTACATCATCTAAGTTTTCCAAGCATCTACATAGGGTGGGAGATAGAATAAGTCAACCCTTTAGGACTGCTTTGCCCTTTGAAGAAATTTTACTATTTAATTATTGGTTATAGAACATTCCAATACTTATTTGTGGTAAAGAGTTGTAAATTTGATTGTTATTGATATGAATGATTATGATGTTATCTTGGAGATGGACTTCTATCAACATTGGAAGGTCACCTTAAAGCCCACTGAGGAAGAAGAAATTACTTACATGGGGGCATCTCAAAATAATCGCTACAAATTATATCTATAATGAAAGCAAGTACAATGTTATATGGGACCAAAAGGCGTACTGACGGTCAAAAACTTTGTGGAAGTCTGCTCAGAAGGGTTACTAGGCCTACCTCCTGAGCAGTAGATCTCGTTCGAAATAGAGTTAGTACTTGGATCAACACCAGTTTCTAAGGCACTATAAAATATGGCCCTAGCAGAACTTAAGGAGCTTTAAGTCTAGTTGCAAGAGATTTTGAACAAGGGGTTTTATTCACCTAAGTTATTCCCCTTGAGGACTACTAGTTTTGTTCGTGAAAAAAAAAGGACCGTACATTGAGGATTTTATACACTATCGAGAGTTGAACAAAATTACAATCAAGAACAAGTACTTATTATTGTGGATTGACTATTTATTTGATTAGTTGAAGGGAGCCACATATTCTCAAAGATCGACTCGCATTCAAGATACCATCAGGTCCAAATTAAGGAAGGAGACATGACAAAGACAACTTTTAGGATGCGTTATGCGCCCTATGAGTTCCTCCTAATGCCATTTGGTTTAACTAATACTCTAACAACATTTATAGATCTGATGAATAGAGTGTTTAAAGAATACCTGGACAAGTTTATTATCGTTTTCATAGATGATATCCTTGTTGGAAAAAATAATGTGAGGTGCGTAGTGGGAATTTTAAAAATTTTAACATTAGAGTATTTTTCCAAAACACAAGTTTGACATGCTCTATGTATAAATTAAACAAATCTTACTAACCTTTGTGTAGCGAAGAACCTCCGCAACCTGTGAAGAGAAGTAACGTTCCAGAAGAGCCTCAACCAACTGGTCTTCTTTGCTATTCTCTATCCACGATCGGAGTGAGTGAGGGCTCACACGAATAGCTCTTCCACCAGTGACTCTCCTTCCAACCAATCGAGAGAACCCAAAGCTAGTGTTCGTGATTTGTGAACAAAAGTTCTCAAGGAGTTTCAGATGCTCACCAGAAGAGTATCACTCTTAATCTCTCAATTGATTTGATTTGAGTAACTCATGAGGCTTACTCCCTTTATATAGCGATTGGTCCTGGGGTCAGTCCTTATCAAATTAGGTCTCAAAAACTCAAAACAGAATCAAGTTCAGATCAATATCTGATAAGATCCACGTGAAAATGCGTAATCTTATCTCTCGCTAATTTGTAGGCCGAACAGGCCCCATCGGCAAGCTGAACACGTAGATCGACAGGCCGAACTCCCACGTAAATCTCTCCATGAATCTTTTATTTTCCACCCGAGATTCTATAGGATAAAGTCTTAGTTTTAATTCAAATAACCCAATAGAGAAGTTATCTGATCAAAATAAACTTTATCAAGATAATCTCTAAGAAAATAAATCAATTCACAATAATTCTACAAGTTTATCTTGATTTAATTTATCCAATTAAATCAACCGATAAATAGACAAGAATTATCCGATCCCAATAATTCAACAAGTTTATCTTAAATTAATTTTATTACAAAATTAATTCAACCAATAAACAGACATGAATTATTTGATTCTTTCAAATTTTAAACCAATTTGATAAATTTGACATAAGTCACCAATTATTGAAAAAAGCACGCCGTATCGTTACAGGATTTTGTAAGCTAGCAAAGGGGACCAAAATGGACCTATAAAGTTCAAGCTCACGATAATTATGAAACCCAATATCCCAGATATATATTTCACAATTATCAACTCCAACGCTACTCCACTAAAAGCTTGGAGCTACAATCTCGAACTTTATAGAATTATGAAGCCCGTATAGCTAAGTCTCCATGACATATCAAAGTGTATCGTATCCCTATATAATAATCCATAATCAGCTTAAGGACAAGTTCTGTCTTACCTTCCCGATTATTTTTATCTTACATTCCATTATCTCACCATTAGAAAACTTACCATCCAAAGATAGTATACCATTCGGTTACACCTATGTATCCAAATAGTTAAGCGCTCCAGTTTTCCAATTACAGGATAACGCATATAAGAGGATATCATTACTTCTAAAGAGGAGCTATCGATTCCATATCTATGAATAACAAGTCTATGCTATCAAGAGTCATGCCTCCAACGTACTGGCATGCATACCACTATTGAGATGTGGGAGTCACCCTTTTGGTACATCAAAAGACACAAGTCGAGACAACGGGCCCACTATCCATCTCAAGATTAAGATAAAAT
The DNA here is from genome assembly GCA_025403435.1 of Artocarpus heterophyllus. NCBI lineage: Eukaryota > Viridiplantae > Streptophyta > Magnoliopsida > Rosales > Moraceae > Artocarpus > Artocarpus heterophyllus. Next base: position 27,376,455 of record CM046350.1, on the reverse strand, counting down.
ACAAATAATTGTCTAAAGTGAATCGATTTGCCAAGACAGAATTATTAATCCAAATCCATTCACTTTGTGTCCTGATCCAACACATCATCACCTATGACAACGTGCCAATGTTTCTATTCACGGAGTCCAACTCTGATGGTCAAGACAAACCATCTCCCAATAGGGATATAGACAATATAATAATCTTTGCATGAATAAAGTGCCCAACTTTATTTCCTCGATTGCGGATCATATGTTTTTTAGACCGTCACCTTAAGAATCATGTCTTCCACATAATCAGTCCATCAAATGCCCAATTCTTGAAGGTTTAGACCGACAGTCTTAGACTATTGTTTGCTTAACATACATTCAACAAATATGAGCATAAAGAGGACAAGATTTGGTATATTTAAATGAATAAATTCTTTATTGATAAAAATGTCTCTAAAAATGTATTATATTTTTACTCCCTAGGGTATACATGTCTAACAATCTCCCACTTGCACTAAGTGAGTAAATATGACAAATCTCGTATCCCCATAGCTTCCACATGCCTCTCAAAGACTCTCCTAGTAAGTGTCTTCATAAATGGATCAGCTAAATTGTCTTCTAACGCAATCTTACACACCTTGTATGCCTGCCCTCAATGAAGTCCTTTATCACATGATACTTTCGATCAATATGTTTACTCTTCTTATGAAATCTTGGTTCCTTAGCGTAAGCTATCACCGCACTGTTGTCACAGTACAGTGATACCACCTTATCCATGCCAGGAACAACCTCAAGATCCCCAAGGAACTTGCAGAGCCACACTGCTTTTTTTGAAGCATCACTAGTTGCCACATACTCGGCCTCCATCATTGAATCCAAAGTACAATCTTGCTTAGCACTTCTCCAACTAATGGCACCGCCGCCCAGAGTAAACACAAAACCTGAAGTCGATTTCCTAGAATTCAGACAGGATTGAAAATCCGAATCAGTATATGCTAGAGGAGTCAGGTCCTCACCCGAATATACAAGAATATACCCTTGAGTCCTTCGCAGGTACATGAAAATATGCTTTATCGCAACCCAGTGGTTTTGTCCTGGATCTGCCTGAAATCGACTTACAATCCCGACCGCATAGCTAATATCCAGTCGTGTGCAAAGAATGACATACATGAGACTACCCACTATGAAGCATAAGGCACCTTCTTCATGTATTCTCTTTCTTCATAAGACTTTGGAGAGTCTTTCTTAGAAAGAGTAATTCTAGACCTAGATGGTTGCCCACCTTTCTTGGAATCCTGCATTGCAAATCTCCTGAGAATTTTATCTATGTAGCCAGCCTGTGACAAAGCTATCATTTTGTTCTTCCTATCCCGAAAGATCTGGATACCGAGAACAAAATTAGCCCCACCCAAGTCCTTCATGTCAAACTGCTTGGTCAACCATAATTTGACCGATGACAACGCCCCAACGTCATTGCCAATTAGTAGAACGTCATCTACATAGAGCCGTAGAAAAACCACCTTCCCATCCTTAATGTGTTTGTAAACACGTGGTTCATCCACATTTTGTGAGAACCCATAACTCTTGATCACCTGATCAAATCTTATGTTCCAAGAACGAGAAGCCTGCTTAAGTCCATAAATTGACTTTAGCAGCTTACAAACCTTACCCTCTTGACCCGTGACCTTGAACCCGTCGGGCTGTTCCATATAAATAGATTCATCAAGATAGCCATTTAGAAAAGCTGTCTTCACATCCATCTACCAAATCTCGTAGTCGAGAGCGGCAGCTATGGACAAGAGAATCCAGATGGACTTAAGCATGGCTACAGGTGAAAAGATTTCCTCATAATCGATTCCTTTCTTTTGCGTATAACCCTTAGCTATCAGTCTAGCCTTAAAGGTTTTGACCTTTCCATTCACTCCTCTTTTCCTCTTGTTGATCCACTTACACCCTATGGGTTTTACCCCTTCGGGAAGATCCACAAGCTCCTAGACTTGATTAGTCTCCATAGACTTCATTTTTGTGTTCATGGCCTCTATTCAGAGTTTTGAATCAACATCCTCCATAGCTTATGCGTAAGTATAAGGGTCCCTGTCATGTTCATTCAGTTCAGCCAAGAAGACCTCCCCATTGAGCATATACCTCTCAAGTTGACACCCGATCCTCCCACTATGCCGAAGCCCCTTAGGTCATTGTTTAGGTTCATTTGGTTTTTCTACACTGATCGGAATGGTTTCATTTGGAACCTCCGGAGTGATCGGATCACTCCTTAACTCCTCAAGCACTACTTTGCTTCGAGGTTTAAAGTTGTCCATGTAACTCTCCTCAAGGAAAGTTGCATTAGTTGAAACAACGACTTTATTTTCCTTTGGGTTATAAAAATAACCTCCTTTACTCCTTTTTGGATATCTTACAAACACGCAAACTTCCGAACGTGCTTCCAACTTATTCGCATCCTTAAACAAGACATGAGCTGGACATCCCCATATGCGAATATGGTTTAAGGACGTCTTTCTTCTTGTCCACAACTTGTGAGGAGTTTTAGGGACCCATTTTAAAGGCACATTGTTCAAAAGATAATAGGCAGTTTGTAGTGCATATCCTCAAAAGGATAAAGGTAATGATGAATAACTCATCATGGGCCTAATCATGTCCAACAAAGTCTTATTTCTTCTCTCTGCTACGCCATTCTGCTATAGAGTGCCCGGCGCCGTCAAATGGTCTAAAATCCCATTCTCTAACAAGTGTCCCAAGAACTCATTAGAAAGGCATTCCCCACCTCGATCGAATCAAAGTGCCTTTATGGGTCTACCCAATTGCTTTTCCACTTCTGCCCGAAACTCCCTGAAGTTGTCAAAAGTTTTGCTTTTGTGGTGCATTAGGTACACATACCCATATCTTGAGTAATCGTCAATAAAAGTGATGAAGTACTCATACCCTCCTGGTGACTGGATGTTCATCGGTCCACAAACATCACTATGCACAAGTTCTAGAACCCCTTCGGCCCTATTGCCTTTAGACCCGTATGGTCTTTTGGTCATTTTACCTTCCAAACAAGATTCACATTGAGGTATAGATTCCACCTTTAAGTGACTTAAAGGTCCATCCCTTACCAACCTTTGAATCCTATTCAGGTTAATGTGACCAAGGCGCAAATACCAAAGATAAGTCTTATTTGAGTGAGAAGTTTTAAGTCTTTTTAGATTTATTATCATTCATCTTAGCATTAAGCAATAAGTCCATCTTAGGTTTGATAAAATATAGATTATTTTGCATCCATCCAGAATAGATAAAAGATTTATTTTTACTAATCACCACTTTTTCATTAAAAGATTCCACATAGGAGTCTTTAAATAAACAAGATACAGAAATTAAATTCCTTTTAAATTTAGGAACATAAACACAATCTTGCAAAAATAATTCCTATATTTATCAAAGTAAAGATAGACATCTCCCACTGCTTCTGCTGAGACCAAGGATCCATCGCCCATCCGAAGCGTGAAGTCTTCATGTAGCAGGCTTCTCGTTTCTTTGAACCCCTACAGAGAAACACAAACATGATTAGTTGCACTAGAATCTATGACCCAAATGTCACTAGATTCTTCAACCAAACAAGTTTCTAAATATAGAAGATCACTCCTACCTCCTTTGGAAAGGAAGTCCTTGCAATGCTTCTTTATATGCCCGACTTTACCACAAAAGAAGCACTTAAGCTTCTTTGGATTCTTCTTCTTCTTCTTCTTGTTCTTGGTATTAGCAGGAACAAAAGACTTCTTGTTCTTCGCCCATTACTTCTTTCCATTCCAAGAGTTGGGGTTGGAACCAGAAGCAGCTACCATGTTGGCCTCACCACCCGAAAGAGATTCCCTGATCAGTAGTTCAAACTCCTGTAACTGTTTCATTAGTTCTGTTAAGGTCATATCCCGTCTATTGCTTAAATTAAATGTAGCTCTAAATGGAATAAATTTCTTAGATAGAGTCTCAAAGACCATAGTCATCTGAGTTTCAGAATCGATGTCGGCTCCATTGGTTTGAGCCTCAGCGAGGTAACCCATGACCAACATCATGTGCTCCTTTACAGATGTCCCCGACCTCTGTCTACAGTTTAAGAGTTTCCGAAGTGCCCCTTGCCACTTTGTTATGGCCTGGCCTCCAAACATATCCTCAAGATTATCCAAGATTTGCTTCGCAGTCTCATAATCCTAATGTTGAGCCTGCAGCACATTATTCATGCTGGCCATAACATAGCAGCAGGCCTAATCATTAGCATCTTTCCAGCGGTCATACGCTTGGAATTGCTCATTAGATGAGTCTCCTGTAGGCTCGGGAGGGCAAGGGGTTGTCAGTACATATTTCAGTTTCTCAAAGGACATGACAATATCCAGGTTCCGTTTCCAATCATTGTAATTCTCACTGGTTAATTGGTTTTTGTCAAGTATCGATGATAAAGTGTTTTTAGACATTTTTAATTTACAATAAAGAATCATATACCAAATATAAGCAAACATATCATAATTTAGTAAGATAACACAATCATGTAAAAATATACAAATGTGTTTATGTGTCAAAACCTTGAAAATATCACAACCTTACAACGATAATCAGGAAAACGGATCCCCTTCTAATTAATATATGCTATCCAGGACCCGTATGATCCAGCATATATTAATAATCGTTTCTTTGGCCATTAATTTTATTAACAGAGCTCCTAAGGGAGGTTAATAATAAAATTAACGTCAGTGTATAACCATTGTTTCAATATTTTATCTATGGTTTATAATCACCACCTAGGGGTGTGCAACCATAAATCATGCTAAAATACCTTATCCTCTCAGAGATCCAATCTGGTACATGATAGAAATCCCTTTCTAGGGGTCGGGACCACCGTGTTCTTCCTATGGACCAACGATGGGGGCCTTAGGTTCTCTCTTCGAAAACCTTCTCCCACTCAATCTTTTGAAATCAAGGTTTTATTTTAAGAACATGCATGAACAATTTTAATATGAGCAACACTTCCAATTCTATATGACATGTTATCAATATACATGGCAAATCATATTATAATGCAGACAAGCAAAGCTACAAGCAAAATAATAATAACCGTAATATTATGGCTCCACCCAAGAGCATAGAAAACTAAGATTACAAGAGAATAATCGAGACATATATCAATTCTTCATCCTTGAATCCTCAAGTTGTATCCTTCTTCACGTAATTCCCATCTTCAAGTCTCCAATCCCGTATGAATCAAATAATTCATATTTCTAGTCATATTCAAATTTAATGTTTCTCAGAATCATCTAAAAAATAAAATTAAAACTGCACTACAAAAATTACACCTTTTCTGGAAATTTTCCAACTCTAGGTCGACAGGTCGATCTGGGAGATCATCCTGCCGGTCATGCTCCATCAGCCTGTCGGTCAAAAAGATCGGCTTGTCGACCCATGAAAGTTTGGCATGTCGAGCTAGAAGTTTAGCCTGCCTGCAAAGCTAGCCGATTTTTACCCCACTGACGGCCTACCGAACCACACGTCTGGCCTGCCGATCTGTGACCATCAGCCTGCCGAACTGTGATTTTTGGCATGCCGACTGAGCAGAAATCCCCATTCCGAAATATACAATTTTAATGTAATTAATCAATTTTATTTTCAACAATTCAAAAACATAAAATTAAAGACTCAGGAAAAACCTGGGTGCGCCATCATCCATCTTCTAGATCCGCCTTCTAGATCCATCTTCTAGATCCGTCTTTTTTGAATAATTATTTAATTACAAAATTCTCATAAATTTAAAATTAAATAACAATTCTTAGACAGAGATGATAGTCCGCCGTCTAATTACATGAAAAACCTAGATACACATTCTAACCTCTAAGGAACCATAACCGGCATAAATTAATTAATTAATAAATAATTAAATAATAATTTAATCAACCATAATTAATTAATGAACATTCACCACATAATCCATGACAACATATAATTATATAGAAACCTAGAGTGCCAACTCTCTATAAAATTAAATTCAAGCTTAGGAGAGATTAAGATCACATAATTTATACATATAACATGATCACAAACTCGTAAATTTATGTAAAAACCTATGGCTCTGATACCAATGGTTGGAAAAAATAATGTGAGGTGCACAGTGGGAATTTTAAAAATTTTAACATTAGAGTATTTTTCCAAAACAAAAGTTTGACATGCTATATGCATAAATTAAACAGATCTTACTAACCTTTGTGTATCGAAGAACCTTCGCAACCTATGAAGAGAAGTAACATTCCAGAAGAGCCTCAACCAACTGGTCTTTTTAGCTATTCTCTATCCACAATCGGAGTGAGTGTGGGAACACATGTACAACTCTTCCACTGATGACTCTCCTTCCAACCAATCGAGAGAACCCAAAGCTAGTGTTCGTAATTTGTGAACAAAAGCTCTCAGGGAGTTTTCAGATGCCCACCAGAAGAGTATCACTCATAATCTCTCAAATGATCTGATTTGAGTAACTCATAAGGCTTACTCCCTTTATATAGCGATTGGTCCTGGGGTCAGTCCTTATCAGATTAGGTCTCAAAAACTCAAAACAGAATCAAGTTCGGATCAATATCCACATGAAAACGCGTAATCTTATCTCTCGCTAATCGGTAGGCTGAACAGGCCCCATCGGCAAGCCAAACAGGCCCCATCGGCAAGCCGAACACGTAGATCGACAGGCCAAACTCCCACGTAAAGATTCTATAGGATAAAGTCTTAGTTTTAATTCAAATAACCCAATAGAGAAGTTATCTGATCAAAACAAACTTTATCAAGATAATCTATAAGAAAATAAATCAATTCACAATAATTCTACAAGTTTATCTTGATTTAATTTATCTAATTAAATCAACTGATAAACAGACAAGAATTATCCGATCCCAATAATTCAACAAGTTTATCTTAAATTAATTTTATTACAAAATTAATTCAACCAATAAACAGACATGAATTATTTGATTCTTTCAAATTTTAAACCAATCTGATAAATCCGACATAAGTCACTAATTATTGAAAAAAGCACGCTGTATCGTTACAGGATTTTGTAAGCTAGCAAAAGGGACCAAAATGGACCTATAAAGTTCAAGCTCATGATAATTATAAAACCCAATATCCCAGATATATATTTCACAATTATCAACTCCAACGCTACTCCACTAAAAGCTTGGAGCTGCACTCTCGAACTTTATAGAATTACGAAGCCCATGTAGCTAAGTCTCTATGACATATCAAAGTGTATCATATCCCTATATGATAATCCATAATTAGCTTAAGGACAAGTTCTGTCTTACCTTCCAGATATTTTTTATCTTACGTTATATTATGTCAGCATTAGAAAACTTACCATCCAAAGATAGTATACCAATCGGTTACACCTATGTATCCAAATGGTTGAGCGCTTCAGTTTTTCAATTACAAGATAACGCATATAAGAGGATATCATTACTCCTAAAGAGGAGCTATCGATTCCATATCTATGAATAACAAGTCTACGCTATCAAGAGTCATGCCTCCAATGTACCGACATGCATACCACTATTGAGATGTGGGAGTCACCCTTTGGTACATCAAAAGATATAAGTCGACACAACGGGCCCACTATCCATCTCAAGATTAAGATACAATACAAATGATTGTCTAAAGTGAATCGATTTTCCAAGACAGAATTATTAATCCAAATCAATTCACTTTGTGTCCCGATCCAACACATCGTCACCTATGACAACATGCCAATATTTCTATTCACGGAGTCCAACTCCTGATGGTCAAGACAAACCATCTCCCAATAGGGATATAGACAACATAACCATATTTGCATGAATAAAGCGCCCAACTTTATTCCCTCGATTGCGGATCATATGTTTTAGACCGTCACCTTAAGAATCGTGTCTTCTGCATAATCAGTCCATCATATGCCCAATTCTTTAAGGTTTTGACCGACAGTCTCAGACTACTGTTTGCTTAACATACATTCAACAAATATGAACGTAAAGAGGACAAGATTTGGTATATATAAATGAATAAATTCTTTATTGATAAAAATGTCTCCAAAAACGTATTATATTTTTACTCCCTAGGGCATACATGTCTAACAATCCTGGTCTACACTAAGACAAAGGAAGAGCATGAAGAACATTTGAAGATCGCTCTGCAGATCCTAAAGGAGAATCACTTGTATACCAAATTCTCAAAGTGTGAATTTTTGGCTGGAAAATTATAATTTTTAGGACATGTGATATCCAAGGAGGGAGTTTTAGTAGATACCGCCAAGATTGAAGCAGTTATAGCAAGCTCCAAAAAATGCAACAGAAATCCATAGTTTTCTCGGTTTAGTGGGTACTACTGACATTTCATTCAAGGTTTCTCTAAGCTAGCAGCATCGCTTGTAGCACTCACACGGAAAGGAAAGAATTATAAATGGACTAAGAAGTATGAAGAGAGCTTCCAAGAGCTTGCAAGGAGGCCTACTGGTGCTCTAGTGCTAATGATCCCAGGCACAAAAGAAAGAAATTTTGTGATTTATTGTAACACCTGCCATTTTCTTTCATGGATACTTACATTAATTTAATGTTAGAATGTGATATTTTAAGTGTTATTATTATTTATGTTAAGTAAATTAACTTTGTTTAGTAATGTCACAGGTGAAGCCTACATGAGATCGATGTGCTCAGGTTGTTCAGATAAAAAATGATGATAAACATAAAGTATTTATTATTCATCTAGGAATTTCAACTTGCCCTAAATTTATAATGTTTATAATTTCAAGAATTATATATGCTGTAAAGTTATATTCTTGACAATGACATAAATTTTATTGCATATTTTCTTATTTTTATAACATTTATGATGTCATGATAATTACATGTGTAAATTTTCATCATGGCATTAAGAAATTTGATAATATAAAGCGTCAAAAAGAATAATGTGTAAATTAATATTTTTTTTAGTCATGGAAGTAAACATTATTGTTGAATATTAATAAATATTTATTATGATTATATTATATTATATTACATTATATTATATTATATTATATATAATGTATACTTAAACAGCAGTGGAAATGAAAAAAAGAAAAAAGAAAAAGGAGAATTTACCGTATTTAGGGAATAGAAAAAAAAAGAAAAAGAGAAAAAAAAAGGAAATCAAATTAAACTAGGACTAGGGTTATTTATGCCTATAAATATATGGCTTCAAGCACACATATTATTCCTATCAACTTTTTTTTTTCTTTTGCCTCTATCTTTTCTCATATTCATCTATGCTTTTATGCTCTCTTTTCTTCCCTAAACCTCACATACTGTTAGCTTGGAATTTTGTTTTCTTCAAGATTTTCTCTCTCAAAGAATTCAAGAACACAAGGTATGAATTTATTTATGTGTATGATGTTTTAGTTTTGTTAATTAATGTATTTATAGTTACGACTGCTTGGTATGATTAGGGTTTGAAATTTGGGATATGTTGTTAAGTTAGAATATACGATTTGGATTTCAATTTTTGAATTTTTGTGATATGTCATGAACATGATGATTTTAATTTTTGGGAATGTTTAACTTTATGATGTTCATGTCATATTTTATTTTTAGGGTTGTATGAGTTTGGTACAAATTTAACATAATTTTATTATTGGAATGTGATAAAAGAATTTTATGGTTTTTGGTTATTCGGTAAGATTGCTGATAATGTTTCGAATTGAAATGATTTTATTTTGCTGAGATATTTGAATATAATGTGTATATATATGTTAAAAATATCTAGGATTTTTTATAAATTTTCTTTCAAAATATTTTTTAGGTTATGTGCGTTCAATCAAACACTATTTATGAAATTTTATTTGGTGGTAGATTTGTATTTATGCATTATAGAGTCCGTTTTATAGGATAAAAAGCGTCTTTTAATTCTATAAAAATTTATGAGGCATTATTGATATGTTACCTATAAGTTTATAAATTTTAGTTCCATATTCTTATTATGTTTTAAGATAAAACTTGTTGATTACTAAGTACTCAGTAGTTATAAATGTCTATCTGATATACTCTATGTAATTCGTGAGATGATAAATCATACTTTTAAATGTGTTTTACATGATTTATTATTTTTCTAACATGTATTTGTATGTTAAACATGTCATATAAAAATTTTAGAAGTATGTCATTTATATTTGATTTTATAAAGATGTTTGAATGAAATGTGTTATTATTTAGCATGTCTAGTGTTAATATTAACTTTAAATTTGAATGTGTGTTTTGAACTATTCTAAATTTATTTAGAGCTAAATTAAGGAAATACTATGATTTATGTTCTATTATGTGTGCTAATTTTTATAAATTGATTTATCATATAAAATGATTTAATCTATAATTCTTAATTAGAATTGCTCACTGTCAAGGCTTTACTAGCAGATTTTGTAGTGTTGATTGTATGATTTATTTTAATTACAAATGAAATTTTGATGGCAAAAGAAAAATTCGAACGTTATATATATGTGTTAACTTTATTCCTGTAAATTTTTAAGCTCTAATTGAATGTGAATTGAAAGATATAGGGTTATGAATCCTTGAAGGTTAGTCAGTTTTTTTAATTGGTAGATTTACTTGAATATTTTGAAAATTGGAAACAAGTATTGTAGATTAATATTTTTTAGAGAAGAAAATTTGAGTAATGTTTATATATGATAACCATGTTATGGAATAATTCTTACACTTTTATTCATGCTTATAAGTTGATATTAATTTCTAAAAGTTATAAAAGATCAAGTTTTCTATCTTTACATTTCTTGACTCTAAGTGTATGTTTGTGACTCAAAGATGCTTTGTTTCGTTAAGAATGATATGTGATGATGTAATATGATATTAAATGATATCATGAACATGAATATTAATTTCATGTATTATATGAATTATTGACATGAACACTCCAAAAGGCGAGTACACCAAGAACCATGGCTACATCACCCAATTTAAGGCTTAGTAAGCAAGCAAGTCAAGAAGTACATTCTCACCTATAATATGATAAAGTTTATAAAAATGTTAAGCAGTGTTTTAGAAGCAAAGGTTTGTGATTTAGAGTTCTAATTCCAAGACCTTTTATGATAAATTTTCCCAAAGGATGTTTTTATGTTTAATGATAAGATTTCAAAGAAAGTTTATATGTATATATGTATCACTTAATTAAGCGTTATAAACCTTATGTTTATGTTTATGATGTCTTACAAGGTTTGGACTTATCATGTTTGGTTTGGGACTAGCTATCCTACTCCTTTCATGACAGCGCATCTACAATGTTAGTGGTGCAATGCTTGGGCCCTAAAAGATAAAATGAGTGATGTTTTAATATAGAAGTTTAAATGAAAAGATAGGTTCTATATAAACCTATGCCTCGTGTACTACTATGATTATGATTACGATGTTATGTAATGAGTTTTATGAAATGTTTTATGTTGTAAGATAGGAATGTGTATTTACTAAGTTTATACTTAGTTTATATCATGTTGTAGATAGGGATAAGATACAGGTTGACTAGGATGGAGAATAAGGATGGAAGTGTGTGCAAAAAGTGTTGAATTGGAAATGGAGTCATATCATGAAGGAATTTAAACTTAAACAAAATTTAATATAATATATTCCGCATTTTTATTTATTTGAGTCTCAGTTCTATTTGTGATATGTTCTTTTGAGCTTATGTTTTATTGAATGTAATTTGTATTTTAGCCTTTTTGTTTCTTAGGTTATTTATTAAAGAATACGCTATATAGTCTATTTTTTTCAAAATTAGTCTTAATTAGTCTTTGATTAGAAATTAAGATTATTTGCATTATATGTATGAGTTTGTATTTGTTAAATATTCTTTTGTAAACCAAGTTTTCTAAAGGTGGTCGGTTAGTCGAATACATTAGGTGTTCCATCGGGCTAACCGAGGAGGAAAAGTTAAATCCTGTAAGTTTTTAAAGAAAAAGAGATGGATGTATTTTCTAGAATATTTCTCTATGTGTTGTTGATTGTTTTGAACTTTTTATTAGTAATTATTAAGCTACTGTAAAAGCAATGTTCCCTGTGTCGCCCGTGAAGGGGCGTTATATTTATAGTGATGCCTCTAAGATGGGATTAGGATCTGTATCTATGCAAGGTAGAAAAGTTGTCACATACACTTCACTGAGCTTAAGGATCATGAAAAGAAATACCCCATGCATGATTTGGAGCTTGCAACTGTAACTTTTGCACTAAAGATGTGGCGACACTATCGTTATGAAGCAAAATGTGAGATCTACATAGATCACTAGAGCCTTAAGTATTGTTTCACTCAGAAGGAGTTAAACATGAGGCAATAGAGATAGTCAGAGTTAGTGATGTTGGAAACAAAGTGCACAGCGGAATTTTTATTAAAATTTTCATCAGAGTATTTTCCAAAATACAAGTTTGACATGTTATATGTATAAATTAAACAGATCTTACTAACCTCAGTGTGCCGAAGAACCTCCGTGACCTGTGTAGAGAAGTAACGTTCTAGAAGAGCCTCAACCAACTGGTCTTCTTTGCTATTCTCTATCCACAACCGGAGTGAGTGTGGGCTCACACGTACAGCTCTTCCACCGGTGACTCTCCTTCCAACCAACAGAGAGAACCCAAAGCTAGTGTTCGTGATTTGTGAACAAAAGCTCTCAGGGAGTTTTCAGATACTCACTAGAAGAGTATCACTCTTAATCTCTCAAATTGATCTGAGTAAATCATTAGACTCACTCCATTTTTATACCTATTGGTCCTAGGGTCAGTCCATATCAGATTAGGTCTCAAAAAATCGAAACAGAATCAAGTTCGGATCAACATCTGATAAGATACGCGTGAAAACGCGTAATCTTATCTCCGCTGATAGGCAGGCCGAACTGTCTGATAGGCAGGCCGAACATGCCAGTTCGGCAGGCCGAACACGTCATCTGGCAGGCCAAACTTCGGAGAAAAAATCTCCACGAATCTTTTATTTTCCACCCGAGATTCTAAAGGATAAAGTCTCAGTTTTGATTCAAATAGCCCAATAGAAAAGATATCTGATCAAAACAAACTTTATCAAGATAATCTCTAAGAAAATAAATCAATTCACAATAATTCTACAAGTTTATCTTGTTCTAATTGTCCAAAATTAAAACAACCGATAAACAGACAAGAATTACCCGAATGCAATAATTCAACAAGTTCATCTTGAACTAATTTTCTTCAATAATTAATTCAACCGATAAACAGACATGAATTATTTGATTCTTATAAATTTTAAACCAATCTGATAAATCTAGCATAAGTCACCAATTATTGGAAAAGCACGCCGTGTCGTTACAAGATTTTGTGAGCTAGCAAAGGGGACCAAAATGGACCTATAAAGTTCAAGCTCATGATAATTATGAAGCCCAATATCTTAGATATACATTTCACAATTATCAACTCCAACGCTACTCCACTAAAAGCTTGGAGCTGCACTCTCGAACCCTATAGAATTACGAAGCTCGTGTAGCTAAGTCTCCATGACATATCATAGTGTATCGTATCCCCATATGATCATCCATAATTGGCTTAAGGACAAGTTCTGTCTTACCTTCTCGATTATTTTTATCTTACGTTCCATTGTCTCACCATTAGAAAACTTACCATCCAAAGATAGTATACCATTCGGTTACACCTATATATCCAAATGGTTGAGCGCTCCAGTTTTCCAATTACAGGACAACGCATATAAGAGGATATCATTACTCCTAAAGAGGAGTTACAGATTCAATATCTATGAATAACAAGTCTACGCTATCAAGAGTCATGCCTCCAATGTACCGGTATGCATGCCACTATAGAGATGTGGGAGTCACCCATTGGTACATCAAAAGACACAAGTCGAGACAACGGGCCTATTATTCATCTCAGGATTAAGATACAATACAAATGATTGTCTAAAGTGAATCGATTTGCCAAGATAGAATTATTAATCCAAATCAATTCACTTTATGTCCCGATCCAACACATCGTCACCTTTGACAACGTGCCAATGTTTCTATTCATGGCGTCCAACTCCGATGGTCAAGACAAACCATCTCCCAAAAGGGATATAGACAACATAACAATCTTTACATGAATAAAGCGCCCAACTTTATTCCCTCGATTGCGGATCATATGTTTTAGACCGTCACCCTAAGAATTGCGTCTTCCGCATAATCATCCCATCATATGCCCAATTCTTAAGGTTTAGACTGACAGTCTCAGACTATTGCTTGCTTATCATACATTCAAAAAATATGAACGTAAAGAGGACAATATTTGGTATATATAAATGAATAAATTTTTTATTGATAAAAATGTCTCCAAAAACGTATTACATTTTTACTCCTTAGGGCATACATGTCTAACAATCTCCCACTTGCACTAAGTGAGTAAATACAGCAAATTTCGCATCCCCATAGCTTCCATTTGCCTCTCGAACAATCTCCCTGTAAGTGTCTTCGTGAATGGATAAGCTAAATTGTCCTCTGATGCGATCTTGCACACTGTGACATGCCCGCTCTCAACGAAGTCTTTTATCACATGATACTTCCGATCAATATGCTTAATCTTCTTGTGAAATCTTGGTTCCTTAGCATTAGCTACCGCCGCACTGTTATCACAGTACAGTGATACCGCTTTATCCATACCAGGAACTACCTCAAGATCCCCAAGGAACTTACGGAGCCACACTGCTTCTTTTGAAGCATCACTAGCCGCCACATACTCGGCCTCCATCGTTGAATCTGAAGTGCAATCTTTCTTCGCACTTCTCCAACTGATGGCACCGCCACCTAGAGTAAACACAAACCCCGAAGTTGATTTCCTAGAATCCAGACAGGATTGAAAATCCGAATCAGTGTATCCTAGAGGAGTTAAATCCTCACCTGAATACACAAGCATATACGCTCGAGTCCTTCTCAGGTACTTGAAAATATGCTTTACCGCAACCCAATGGTTTGGTCCTGGATCCGCCTGAAATCGACTCACAACCCTGACCGCATAGCTAATATCCGATCGAGTGCAAAGCATGGCATACATGAGACTACCCACTACCGAAGCATAAGGCACCTTCTTCATGTATTCTCTTTCCTCATTAGACTTTGGAGAGTCTTTCTTAGAAAGAGTAATTCCGGACCTAGATGGTTGCCCACCTTTCTTGGAATCCTGCATTGCAAACCTCCTGAGAATTTTATCTATGTAGCCGGCCTGGGACAAAGCTATCATTTTGTTCTTCCTATCCCAAAAGATCTGGATACCGAGAACAAAATTAGCCTCACCTAAGTCCTTCATGTCAAACTGCTTGGTCAACCATAATTTGACCGATGACAATGCCCCAACATCATTGCCAATTAGTAGAATGTCATCTACATAGAGCAGTAGAAAAACCACCTTCCCATTCTTAATGTGTTTGTAAACACATGGTTCATCCACATTTTGTGAGAACCCATAAGTCTTGATCACTTGATCAAATCATATGTTCCAAGAACAAGAAGCCTGCTTAAGTCCATAAATAGACTTTAGCAGCTTACAAACCTTACCCTCTTGACCCGTAACCTTGAACCCGTCTGGTTGTTCCATATAAATGGACTCATCAAGATAGCCATTCAGAAAAGCCGTCTTGACATCCATATGCCAAATCTCGTAGTCGAGAGCAGCAGCTATGGACAAGAGAATCCGGATGGACTTAAGCATGGCTATAGGCGAAAAGGTTTCCTCATAATCGATTCCTTCCTTTTGCGTATAACCCTTAGCTACCAGTCTAGCCTTAAAGGTTTCAACCTTTCCATCCACTCCTCTTTTCCTCTTGTAGATCCACTTACACCCTATAGGTTTTACCCCTTCGGGAAGATCCACAAGCTCCCAGACCCGATTAGTCTCCATAGACTTCATCTCTACGTTCACGGCCTCTGTCCAGAGTCTTGAATCAACATCCTCCATAGCTTCTGCGTAAGTATAAGGATCCCTGTCATGATCATCCGGTTCAGCAAAAAAGACTTCCCCATTGAACATATACCTCTCTGGTTGACGCCCGATCCTCCCACTATGCCGGAGCCCCTGAGATTGTTGTTCAGGTTTGTTTGGTTTTTCTACTTCTATCGGAATGGTTTCGTTCGGAACCTCCGGAGTAAACGGATCACCCCTCAACTCCTCAAGCACCACTTTGCTTCGAGGTTTAAAGTCGTTCATGTAACTCTCCTCTAGGAAAGTTTCATTAGTTGAAACCACGACTTTATTTTCCTTTGGGTTATAAAAATAACCCCCTTTAGTCCCTTTTGGATATCCTACAAACACGCAAACTTCTGAACGTGCTTCCAATTTATTCGGATCCTTAAACAGGACTTGAGCTGGACATCCCCATATGCGAATATGGTTTAAGGATGTCTTCCGTCTTGTCCACAACTCGTGAGGAGTTTTAGGGACCGATTTTGAAGGCACATTGTTCAAAAGATAACATGCGGTTTGTAGTGCATATCCCCAAAAGGATAAAGGTAATGATGAATAACTCATCATGGACCGAATCATGTCCAACAAAGTCCTATTCCTTCTCTCTGCTACGCCATTCTGCTGCGGAGTGCCCGGCGCAGTCAAATGGGATAAAATCCCATTCTCTAACAAGTGTCCCAATAACTCATCAAAAAGGTATTCCCCACCTCGATTAGATCAAAGTGCCTTTATCGGTTTTCCCAATTGCTTTTCCACTTCAGCCCGAAACTCCCTGAACTTATCATAAGTTTTGCTTTTGTGGTGCATTAGGTACACATACCCATATCTTGAGTGATCGTCAATGAAAGTGACGAAGTACTCATACCCTCCTTGTGCCCGGATGTTCATCGGTCCGCAAACATCACTATGCACAAGTTCTAGAACCCCTTCGGCCCTATTGCCCTTAGACCCGTATGGTCTTTTGGTCATTTTACCCTCCAAACACGACTCACATTGAGGTATAGATTCCACCTTTAAGTGACTTAAAGGTCCATCCCTTACCAACCTTTGAATCCTATTCAGGTTAATATGGCCAGGGCGCAAATGCCAAAGATAAGTCTTATTAGAGTGAGAAGTTTTAAGTCTTTTAGAGTCATTATCATTTATCTCAGCATTAAGCAATAAGTCCATCTTAGGTTTGATAAAATATAGATTATTCTGCATCCATCCAGAACAGATAAAAGATTTGTTTTTACGAATCACCACTTTTCATTAAAAGATACCACGTAGGAGTCTTTAAATAAATAAGATACAGAAATTAAATTCCTTTTAAATTTAGGAACATAAAAACAGTCTCACAAAATTAAACTCCTATAATTATCAAAATAAAGATGGACATCTCCCACTGCTTCCGCTGAGACCAAGGATCCATCGCCCATCCGAAGCGTTAAGTCTTCACGAAGTAGACTTCTTGTTTCTTTGAATCCCTGCAGAGAAACACAAACATGATTAGTTGCATCGGAATCTATGACCCAAATGTCACTGGATGCCTCAGCCAAAAAAGTTTCTAAATATAGAAGATCACACCTACCTCCCTTGGAAAGGAAGTCCTTGCAATGCTTCTTTATATGCCCGACCTTACCACAGAAGAAGCGCTTAAGCTTCTTTGGGTTCTTCTTCTTCTTCTTCTTGCACTTGGTAGCAACAGGAATAGAAGACTTCCCACTTTTGGCCCGTTGCTTCTTTCCATTCCTAGAGTTAGAATTAGAACCAGAAGCAGCTACCATGTTGGTCTCTCCATCAGCAGGAGACTCCCTGATCAGCAGTTCAAACTCCTGTAACTGTTTCATCAGTTCTGTCAAGGTCATATCCCATCTATTGCTTAGATTAAAAGTAGCTCTAAACGGAATAAATTCCTTAGACAGAGTCTCAAAGACCATAGTCATCTGAGTTTCAGCATCGATGTCGGCTCCATTGGTTTGAGCCTCAGCGAGGTAACCCATGACCAACATCATATGCTCCTTTATAGATGTCTCCGGTCTCTGTCTACAGTTTAAGAGTTTCCGAAGCGCCCCTTGCTGCTTTGTTATGGCCTGGCCTCCAAACATGTCCTCAAGATTATCCAAGATCTGCTTCGCAGTCTCATAATCCTGATGTTGAGCCTGTAGCACGTTGTTCATGCTAGCCATAACATAGCAGCGGGCCTGATCATTAGCAGCTTTTCAGCGATCGGACGCTTGGAATTGCTCATTACTTGAGTCTCCCGTAGGCTCAGGAGGACAAGGAGTTGTCAGAACATATTTCAGTTTCTCAAAGGAAAGGACGATGTCCAGGTTCCATTTCCAATCGTTATAGTTCTCACCGGTTAATTGGTTTTTGTCAAGTATCGATGATAAAGCGTTTTTAGACATTTTAAATCTACAATAAAGAATCATATACCAAACATAAGCAAACACATATAATAATTTAGTAAGCTAACACAATCATGTAAAATCATACAAATGTGTTTATGTGTCAAAACCTTGAAAATATCACAACCTTACAACGATAATTCCCAACTCAGAATTCAACAAGCTCCTAGGGGAGTCATGCCAAATTCAATCAGGCACACGGATCCCCTCCTGATTAATATATGCCATCCAGGACCCGTATGATCCAGCATATACTAATAATCGTTTCTTTGGCCATTAATTTTATTAACAGAGCTCCTAGGGGAGGTTAATAATAAAATTAACGTGAGTGTATAACCACCGTTTCAATATTTTCTCCATGATTTATAATCACCACCTAGGGGTGTGCAACCATAAATCATACTAAAATACCTTATCCTTTCAGAGATCCAATCTGGTACATGATAGAAATCCCTTCCTAGGGGTCAGGACCACCATGTTCTTCCTATGGACCAACGATGGAGGCCTTAGGTTCTCTCTTCGAAAACCTTCTCCCACTCAATCTTTTGAAGTCAAGGTTTTATTTTAAAATTATGCATGAACAATTTTAATATGAGCGGCACTCCCTATTCTATATGACATGTTATCAATATACATGGTAAATCATATTATAATGCAGACAAGCAAAGCAATGAAGCAAAGCTACAAGCATAATAATAATAACCGTAATATTATGGTTCCACCCTATAGAATAGAAAATTAAGATTACAAGAGAATAATCGAGACATTTATCGATTCTTCATCGTTGAATCCTCAAGCTGTATCCTTCTTCATGTAATATCCATCTTCAAGTCTCCAATCCCGTATGAATCGAACACTTCATATTTCCGGTCAAATCCAAATTTAATGTTTCTCAGAATCGTCCCAAAAATAAAATTAAAACTGCACCGAAAAATTGCACCTTTTCTGGACATTTGGTAGCTCTCGATCGGCAGTCTGATCTGGGTGATCTTTCTGCCGATCATGGTGGTTCGGCCTGCCGAACATGAAGGTTCGCCCTGCCGGCAGAGCACCAAAATTTCTGCCCCACTGTCGGCTTGCCGGACCGTACGTCCGGCCTGTCGATTTGTGACCTTCGGCCTGCCGAACTATGAGGTCCGGCATGCCGATCGAGCAGAAGAAACCTTAATCCAGAAAATACAATTTTAATGCAATTCATCAATTTTATTTTCAACAATTCAAAAACATAAAATTAGAGACTCAGGAAATACCTGAAGGCGCCTTCATCAATCTTTAAGATTCGACTTCTCATTCCGACTTCTTCGAATAATTATTTAATTACAAAATTCTTGCAAATTAAAAATTAAATAACAATTCCTAGATGGAGATGATAGTCCGCCATCTAATTACATGAAAAACATAGATACACATTCTAACCTCTAAGGAACCATAACCGGTATTAATTAATTAATAAATAATTAAACAACAATTTAATCAACCATAATTAATTAATAAACATTCACCACATAATCCATGACAACATATATATTATATAGAAACCTAGAGTGCCACCTCTCTATAAAATTCAATTCAAGCATAGGAGAGATTAAGATCACAAAATTTATGCATATAACATGATCACAAACTTGCAAATTTATGTAAAAACCTCGCTCTGATACCAATTGTTGGAAACAAAGTGCGCAGCAAAATTTTTATTAAAATTTTCATCAGAGTATTTTCCAAAATACAAGTTTGACATGTTATACGTATAAATTAAACAGATCTTACTAACCTCAGTGTGCCGAAGAACCTCCGCGACCTGTGTAGAGA
The DNA here is from genome assembly GCA_025403435.1 of Artocarpus heterophyllus. Taxonomy (NCBI): domain Eukaryota; kingdom Viridiplantae; phylum Streptophyta; class Magnoliopsida; order Rosales; family Moraceae; genus Artocarpus; species Artocarpus heterophyllus. Next base: position 27,356,288 of record CM046350.1, on the reverse strand, counting down.
AGTAACGTTCCAGAAGAGCCTCAACCAACTGGTCTTCTTTGCTGTTCTCTATCCACAACCGGAGTGAGTGTGGGCTCACACGTATAGCTCTTCCACCGGTGACTCTCCTTCCAACCAACAGAGAGAACCCAAAGCTAGTGTTCGTGATTTGTGAACAAAAGCTCTCAGGGAGTTTTCAGATGCTCACTAGAAGAGTATCACTCTTAATCTCTCAAATTGATCTGAGTAAATCATTAGACTCACTCCCTTTTTATACCTATTGGTCCTAGGGTCAGTCCATATCAGATTAGGTCTCAAAAAATTGAAACAGAATCAAGTTTGGATCAATATCTGATAAGATACGCGTGAAAACGCGTAATCTTATCTCCGCTGATAGGCAGGCCGAACTGTCTGATAGGCAAGCCAAACATGCCAGTTCGGCAGGCCAAACACGTCATCCGGCAGGCCGAACTCCCGAGAAAAAATCTCCGTGAATCTTTTATTTTCCACTCGAGATTCTAAAGGATAAAGTCTCAGTTTTGATTCAAATAGCCCAATAGAAAATATATCTGATCAAAACAAACTTTATCAAGATAATCTCTAAGAAAATAAATCAATTCATAATAATTTTACAAGTTTATCTTGTTCTAATTGTCCAAAATTAAAACAACCGATAAACAGACAAGAATTACCCGAACGCAATAATTCAACAAGTTCATCTTGAACTAATTTTCTTACATAATTAATTCAACCGATAAACAGACATGAATTATTTGATTCTTATAAATTTTAAACCAATCTGATAAATCTGACATAAGTCACCAATTATTGGAAAAGCACGCCGTGTCGTTACAGGATTTTGTGAGCTAGCAAAGGGGACCAAAATGGACCTATAAAGTTCAAGCTCATGATAATTATGAAACCCAATATCCCAGATATACATTTCACATTTATCAACTCCAACGCTACTCCACTAAAATCTTGGAGCTGCACTCTCAAACTCTATAGAATTACGAAGCTCGTGTAGCTAAGTCTCCATGACATATCATAGTGTATCGCATCCCCATATGATCATCCATAATCAGCTTAAGGACAAGTTCTGTCTTACCTTCCCGATTATTTTTATCTTACGTTCCATTGTCTCACCATTAGAAAACTTACCATCCAAAGATAGTATACCATTCAGTTACACCTATATATCCAAATGGTTGAGCGCTCCAGTTTTCCAATTACAGGACAACGCATATAAGATGATATCATTACTCCTAAAGAGGAGTTACGGATTCCATATCTATGAATAACAAGTCTACGCTATCAAGAGTCATGCCTCCAATGTACCGATATGCATGCCACTATAGAGATGTGGGAGTCACCCATTGGTACATCAAAAGACACAAGTCGAGACAACGGGCCTATTATTCATCTCAGGATTAAGATACAATACAAATGATTGTCTAAAGTAAAACGATTTGCCAAGACAGAATTATTAATCCAAATCAATTCACTTTATGTCCCGATCCAACACATCGTCACCTTTGACAACGTGCCAATGTTTCTATTCATGGAGTCCACCTCTGATGGTCAAGACAAACCATCTCCCAAAAGGGATATAGACAACATAACAATCTTTACATGAATAAAGCGCCCAACTTTATTCCCTCGATTGCGGATCATATGTTTTAGACCGTTACCCTAAGAATTGCGTCTTCCGCATAATCATCCCATCATATGCCCAATTCTTAAGGTTTAGATTGACAGTCTCAGACTATTGTTTGCTTATCATACATTCAACAAATATGAATGTAAAGAGGACAATATTTGGTATATATAAATGAATAAATTCTTTATTGATAAAAATGTCTCCAAAAATGTATTACATTTTTACTCCTTAGGGCATACATGTCTAACAGGTGAAGGATTATAATTATGAGATCTTTTATCATCCAAAAAAGGCAAACAATGTAGTTGATACTCTAAGTTGGAAGTCATCAGCCACAGTAATGGGATCCGCTTTCTACCCTAACCTTTATAAAAGGACATTAATGACCTTGGAATTGAGATGATTTTAGGGAAGTTATCATCTTTAAATCTGAGATCAACCATCCTTGAACATATAAAGGGCAGTTAGGAACTTGACCTCACCTTGGTTAATATAAGAGAGGAGGTCTTTGAAGGAAAAGAAATAGAGTTTAGCCTTTCGGAGGACGGCATACTCTACCATGAGGGTAGAATATGTGTTCTCGATGATGGAGAAATGAGGAAAAATATACTTTTTAAAGTACACAAAATGCCTTATGCTGTTTATCTAAGAGTAACTAATAAGATGTTTGGAGAATTATTTGGAATATACATTTTAAGTTTAAAAACTATAATTAGTGAGAGCTTTACACTATAGCTATTTTTTTGCTTTTTATTGTAGCTACTGAGAGCTTTACACTGTTAACAACTGGAACTGATAAGTACGAATGGATGTTTCAAAAGAGGGTAAGATGTATAAGGATCTAAAAGAGATCTTTGGTGGCTTGGAATGAAGAAGAATGTTGCCGAATTTGTTTCGAAATACCTTACTTGTCAAAAAGTTAAGGCAGAACATCAACGTCTAGCAAGAGAGTTGCACAAGATTAAGATTCCATAGTGGAAATGGGACCAAATAACAATAAATTTCATAGTTAGATTGCTTAGGACATCCAACGACAACAATGCAATTTGGGTAATTGTCGATACAAGTCCTCCTATTTTTTACCCATTAAACTCAATTATTTTGTTGAACGATTAGCCAAGTTGTACATGTATAAGATAGTTGCCTTACATGTGTTGGAATTGGTGCATATACATCATAGTGTAAATTCCACAAGGTCATTATAAGATGTAAACTATTGCATAATCAATAAAATAAATTCCTTTTATTCTCTTATATGTATATCTTGATAAATATATATATATGTAAATATTATAAATGTTCCCATACTTGTAAAAGTTCATAATCATGTATATGAAGTATTTATAATACAGATGATATGATTATACGTAATTAGCATAAACTTTGGTTTACATTTAGTAGATAAACTTCCTTAAGATTATGATGTCATTTATTCCCAACTTGGTAAAATGATCTTATCTAGATTATAGTAATGTTATGATTACTAGATAGAGACATAAATGTGTTTAGAACACATTAAACCTGGACCAAGATAGAATTTAACTTCTTGTATAATTCCATAACAAGAAATTAGAATTCCATCATTTTGATCATTTAATGAATCATACCTTAATCCTGAAGTGACTAATGGACTCACATCTATGGATTATGTCTTTTGATTGCCAATGGGTGAGGTCTATAGATACATGATCAAAAACTTGGTATATTGGAGAGATAATATTATAGATAGTTGGGAACACTACTTACAGATATAGAATCCACAACTCATACTAGATAGAATGATAAGATAATATTCTCATGAAGAGTACTCGCTATTTGATATGGGATGTGAAATATTACTAAAATCCTCATTTATGACTTGTTTGTAAATAAGTCGCCCATTAGAGAATTAATGGAACACATGGATAAATAAGTAATTAAAGAAGTTGCATGGAAGTCAATAAACCTAGCTCTAATTATGAATATTATTGTGGAGTGTATAGATCACATGGTAAATGATTACATCAATAGACGACCTTATTGACGACATTTTATGTTTAAGGTTCCATATAATTTTGTATATAATTTAAAAGTGCAATATTGGTTTTCAATAGTAGCACAAACTAAAGTTAATAATAATTACTAATTTAATTAGGAGATAATTAAATTATAAATAATTATTGGGGCTTAAATTATACATGTCTATTGGGTCCCTTTGTTAGCTCCATAATATTCTTTCAAATAGATAAATGGAAATTTTTTTGGATTATTTCTGTTTGTAAGGATAGCATTGTAATTTCACACAATAGTCGTCTAGACTGTGTGTGGCACCACACACATGAACTCTGGGAGTCCATGTTGCGCCAATTCCAAGGTTTAAGGAGTCAAATATATCACATGATCTTTGTGCAATCTATTTGCTATCTTGGTGTAGAGAAATATCTTTTTCAAATGTTGAAATAGATTGTACAGATAATTATTTATTTTATGAGATAATATAAATAATAAAAAAAAGCATGGAAGATATTTGCTTTAAAAGTTAAAAACAAATAACATCTTGGTTTGAATTAAAATCAAATTTAAAACCAATATTTGATGTATAAGGATCAAACAGTTAGAGGTGGTTATGACACATGTCACTCCACCATTGGATGAAACAAATCATGCTTAGCCACTCTGGGAATAAGCATGATGTACACAGAATCTTAGCAGGATTCTACTTCAACCTCCAAGTCTCTGTGTATCTATAAATAAACCTTAGAGATTCTATTTTCAATAGACTTTTCTATAGCCTCCATCTAATGTTCTTTCACTCTACTCTTTAGAGTTTAAAGAACCTCTATTGAGAAAGGTTGGAAGAAGATAATCTAATAGATTTTAGTGATGCCCACACACCAATTGATCTAGAAAAAGGAGAATAGAAAGGAAATATGAAGGTTTTGGGATGCTTGATCATCCAAAGCTATTGCCAAACTCATATGTTTTTGTATTATTCAATAATTGTATATAACGCCATGAGAAGGATATTGAAAGTTTAAGAAAAATTTTAGAACCATATTCTGCTATGTGTTACATTTTTTTTGGGTTCAACCCAACAACATAGAGTTCCAAAATCCATCATTTCTAATTGAGACCGTTAATTCACATCGAGATTTTGGAAGAATATGCATGGCAGGATGGGCTCTAAATTAAAATTCAGCATGACTTTTCTCCCGTAGATTGATATATTTGAAGATACTTTAGAAGATATGCTGAAAATGTGTATCGTGGATTTTAAGAGAAATTGGGACAAGAAGTTACCTTTGGTAGACTTTTCATACAACAATAGGCTTGTCACCTTTCAAAGTTCTTTACAAAAAAAAGTAAAGATCCCTAATCGGGAGGCATGAACCTAGGAAGAAGCATGTGGAGACCACTGATTTCATCAAGAGGACCACTAAGGATGTAAAAAGGATCAAGGAGAGGTTAGACACAGCTCACAATCATCAAAAAAGTTATATGGACAAGGACCGTAGACCCTTAGAGTTTCAAGTGGGAGACCTAGTTTTCCTAAAGGTTGCATCGATGAAAGGGATGATGAGATTTGGTAAGAGAGGAAAACTCAACCCTAGATACATTTGACCTTTTGAGATCCTAGAGAAAATCGGTAAGGTCATATATAGGCTAGCATTGCCATCAAAGTTAGCTTCTATGCATAATGTAATTCATGTATCAATGTTAAAGAATTATGTTCTAGACCCATTAGATGTGCTACACCATGAGCCAATTGAGGTACATGCAGATTTGCCTTATGAAGAGAAACCAATTCAAATTTTGGCTCAAGAGGAGAAAACCTTAAGGAATAAGGTGATCCCTTTGGTTGTGATTTTGTGGCAAAATCACAACATTGAGGAAGCTACTTGGGAGTGCAAATAAGAAATGAAAAAAAAAAAAGATACTCTAGGTTATTCTAATTTTTGGGACAATTCTTAAGAGAGTAGATTATAATGACCGAGAAAATTATAGAAATAGATAAAGTAAATTACATATTTAAAGTCAAGGATTTTTTGGAAAATATTAGGTTTGAATTTTTATAATTGAAGGATTTATAGAATTAATATGAATATTCTAAAATTCTATAGTAAATATTAAAGTTAAATTTATTAACTTTTTGTGATCAAATAATTCAGTTGATAATTTTCACTACGATCTAAGATGGAAGAAATTTCAATCTGTAAATAACTTGAGAATTTAACTTAAGAATTTTTCAAGGGCAATATGGTGTCAGTAGTATACCTAGAAACACTAATGCATAGAAAGTCTTTAATTGCCCATTAGTTAAAAAAAAAAATTTTGAGTCACACGAGTTGCATTTTCGGTTAAAAAAATGTTATCCAAGCTCAAGAATTGACACTATCGGAGACTATGTCAAACTGAGGAAAAAGTACAGGAAAATTCAAGTCTAGATTTTATTCAATCTAGAAATAGTTTAAAGATTGCTAATAGTCCAATTTTATTACATGATTAAATTTTGACACTAGTACCGACTTATTCGGAGATTAGTTTCGAATTGAGACTAAGTAGTGTAAGAGGCTAGAGCTGCATATATTTTGACTGTGAAGAGACACAAGGCACCAAAGTCATGAAAGCACCCTTAAAATATGGATATTGTCTTGTAAGAGTAGCCATGCCTACACCATACCTTAAGTAGTTTTTTTGAAGTGGAGACATGACTTGTTAATTTTTTATAATTCTTCTCTACTTCCTTCAGTATGGGTGCCACACTTTGTGAATAATTAGATCAAGCTTTATCTCAGTTAAGTATTCATGAAACACATTAAATCATTGGTTAGAAATTAAGAAGAATTAAGCCATATTTATTCCCTTTTCCTACAAATAGGGCTAACCATTGCAAGATCTCACTTTTGGCTATTTTCTTCCCATTTCTTTCAAGCAAAAACAGGTCTTTTACCTCTTTCTCTCTCAAATTTTCACTCCCTTATTCACCAAATCACTACCAAAAAACTAATAAGCAGAAGGAAGCCTGGTAGAGTCACTCAAAGATTCATCTTCAAGGGTATATAATCTAACCCTCTTCTCTTTTATTTAAGATCGGATTACTTTATGATTTTTGCTGATCGTTGGCAAGTAATAAGGTTTTATTTGCGTGTTTCTTATGATTTTTGTAAGTTTAAGTTGCTACAGTTTTAGTTTATGCAAGTTTGAGTATGAATAATTCAAAACTAGATATAGTTTAAGCTTTAAAAATTTCCAGCATAATTTGAACCCAAAAATGGACCTTTTACAAGTTGATTTCAAAATTTTCATTAACACAAAACTTGTAGATTTGATGTTCTGCATAAATTTTCATAAATTTTTGTGGTTTCAACTCTAAGACAAAGTTATGAACAATTTTCTAAAACTACTTAAAAAACTACATAAGTAAGGGGTGGTGGAAAAATAGTATGCAGTGGAAATTTTAAAATTTTTAATCAAAGTATTTTCTAAAACTCAAGTTTGACATGATATATGCATAAATTAACCAAATCTTACTAACTTTATTTGCTGAAGAGCTCCCATAATCTATGAAGAGAAGAGCATTCCAAAAGAGCCGTAACCAACTGGTCTCGTTACTATTCTCTATCCACGATCGGAGTATGTATGGGCGCATGTCATTTTGGTCTTCCCTAGTGACTCTCTGTCTAACCAATTGAGAAAGCCCAAAACTAAGGTTCGTGATTTGTGAACAATAGCTTTCAAGGAGTTTTAGAGACTTACTATATAGAGTGCTCACTCTTGATTTCTCAATTGATCTGAATAACATGTGAGTCTTACTCCTTATTTATAGGGATTGGACCTAGGTTAGTCCTTATCAGATAAGGCTTCGAAAATTTGAATTTGGATCAATATTTGATAAAATCACATGAAAATGCGTAATTTGATTATTGTTTGGTCAGGAGGCCGAATTGGCAGATTAGCCTGCCAAACTTACTCCATTGGTAGCCAAACTGGAAGATCGGCTTGCCAAACTAACGATAAATGATCCCTGCGAATCTTTATTTCCACTTGAGATTCATAGGATAAAGCCTCAATTTTAATTCAAATAACCCAATAAAGAAGCTGTCTAATCAAAACAACCATATCTAGATAATCTCGAGGAAAATAAATATTCCTGATAATTCAACAAGTTTATCTTGAATTAATTCAATGATAAATAGACATGAATTATCTGATGCTATTGAATTTCAGTTAATCAGATAATTTAACATAAGTCATCAATTTATTAGAAATACACGCTGTATTGTTACAGGATTTATTATGAGCTAGCAAAGAGGACCTGATAGACCTATATAGTTCAAGCTCCCGATATCTATGAAACCCAATATCCTAGATATACATTTCATAATTATCAACTATAATGCTACTCCACTAAAAGTTTAGAGCTGTATTCTCGGACTATATAGAATTATGAAGCCCGAATAGCTAAGTCTCTATGACATATTATAATGTATCGTATCCCCAAAAGATTATCCAAAATCAACTTAAGGATAAATTATGTTTTACCTTCCTAATTATTTTTCTCTTATGTTCTATTATCTCACCATCGAAAAACTTACCATTTAAAGGCAGTATACTATTCGGTTACACCTATGTATCCAAATGTTTGAGCGCTCTAGTTTTTCAATTATAGGATAATGCATATAAGAGGATATTAACTACTCCTGAAGAGGAGCAATGGATTCTATATCTATGAATAACAAGTCTATGCTATTAAAAGTCATGTCTCCAACGTACCGGCATACGTACCAACATAAATTGTGGATGTCACACTTTGGTACATCAAAAGATATACATTAAGACAACGGGCCCATTATTCATCTCAAGGTTAAGATATAACATATGATTGGCAAAAGTGAATTGATTTGTAGAGATAGAATTATCAATCTAATCCAATTACACTTTATGTCCCGATCCAATTCATCATCACTAATAACAGTGTACCAATGTTTCTATTCGCGGAGTCTACCTCCTAGTTAGGGATATAGACAACATAACAATCTTTGCATGAATAAAGCGCCCAACATTATTCCCTTGATTGCAGATCTTATGATTTAGACCGTCACCTTTAGAATCATGTATTTCGCATAATCTGTTCATCATATGCCTGATTCTAAAGGTTTAGACCAATAGTCTCAGACTTTTGTTTAATTATCATATATTCAATGACTATGAACATAAAGAAGATAACAATTTGGTATATGAATAACAAATAAATTCTTTATTGGTTAAAATGTCTCCAAAAACATATTACATTTTTATTCCTCAGAGCATACATGTCTAACAATCTCCCACATGCACTAAGTGAGTAAATATGACAAATCTCGCATCCCTATCACTTCCACATTCTTTTCGAAGACTCTTGTAGTTAGTGTCTTCATGAATGGTTTAGCTAAATTGTCCTCTAACACGATTTTGCATACTGCCACATGTCCGTCCTCTACGAAGTCCTTTATTACATGATACTTTCCATCAATACGTTTACTCTTCTTGTGAAATCTTGGTTCCTTAGCATTAGCTATTGCTGCAATATTATCATAATACAGTGCTACTACCTTATCCATACCAGGAACTACCTCAAGATCCCCAAGGAACTTGCGAAGCCACGCTACTTTTTTAGAAGCATCACTAGCTGCCATATTCTCGGCCTCCATCGTTAAATCCGAAGTACAATCTTACTTAGCACTTCTCCAAACAATGGCACCGTTGCCCAAAGTAAACACAAAACCAATAATCGATCTTCTCAAATCTAAACAGGATTGGAAATCTGAGTCAGTGTACCCTAAAGGTGTTATATCCTCACCTGAGAATACATAGGCATATACCCTCAAGTCCTTTTTAGATACTTGAAAATATAGTTGACTGCAACCTAGTGGTTCAGTTGTGGATCTGATTGAAATTGACTCACATCCCAACCGCATAACAAATATCCGATCATGCGCGAAGCATGGCATACATGAGACTACCCATTATCGAAGCATAAGACACCTTCTTCATGTATTCTCTTTCTTCGTCAAACTTTGATGAGTTTTCTTAGAAAGAGTAATTCCAAATCTATATGGTTGCCCTCCTTTCATGGAATCCTACATTGCATACCTTTTGAGAATTTTATTTATGTAGCCTACTTGGGACAAAGCTATCATTCTATACTTCCTATCCCAAAAGATCTAGATACCGAAACAAAATTAGCTTCACCCAAGGCTTTCATGTCAAACTGCTTGGTTAACCATAATTTGACCAATGACAATGCCCCATTGTCATTGCCAATTAATAGAATGTCATCTACACAGAGTAGTAGAAAAACCACTTTTCCATCCTTAATGTGCTTGTAAACATATGGTTCGTTCATATTTTGTGCGAACCTATAAATCTTGATCACTTGATCAAATCTTATGTTTCAAGAACAGGAAGCCTGCTTAAGTCCATAAATTGACTTTAACAGCTTACAAACATTACCCTCTTGACCCTTAACCTTAAACCCGTCTGGCTGTTCCATATTTATGGGCTCATCAAGATAGTCATTTAGAAAGGCCTATTGACATCAATCTACTAAATCTCATAGTCGAGAGCGGTAGTTATGGACAAGAGAATGCAGATGGACTTAAGCATGGCTATAGGTGAAAAGGTTTCCTCGTAATCGATTCCTTCCTTTTGCATGTATCCCTTAGTTATTAATCTAGCCTTATAGGTTTCGACTTTTCCATCCACTCCTCTCTTTCTCTTATAGATCCACTTACACCCTATGGGTTTTACCCCTTCGGGAAGATCTACAAGCTCCTAGACCCGATTAGTCTCCATAGACTTCATCTTTGTGTTCATGGCCTTTGTTCAAAGTTTTGAATCAACATCCTCCATAGCCTCTTCATAAGTGTAAGGATCCCTGTCATGTTCATTTGGTTCAACCAAGAAGGCCTCACCATTGAACATATACCTCTCGGGTTGACGCCCGATCTTCCCACTACACCAAAGCCCCTTAGGTTGTTGCTTAGGTTCTGTTGTTTTTTCTACATTAATTGGAATGGTTTCATTCGGAACCCCAGAATGATCAAATCACTCGCCAACTCTTTAAGCACCACTTTGCTTTGAGGTTTAAAGTAATCCATGTAACTTCTCAAGAAAAGTTGCATTAGTTAAGACCACAACTTTATTTTCCTTTAGGTTATAGAAATAGCTGCCTTTTGTCCCTTTTGGATATCCTACAAACACACAAACTTTCAAACATGCTTCCAACTTATTCGCTTCCTTAAACAAGACATGAGCCAAACATCCCCATATACGAATATGGCTTAAGGATGTCCTTTTCCCCATCCACAACCTGTGAGGAGTTTTAGGAACTGATTTTGAAGGCACCTTGTTCAAAAGATAACATGCAGTTTGTAGTGCATATCTCCAAAAGGATAAAGACAGTGATGAATAACTCATCATGGACCTGACCATGTCCAACAAAGTCCTATTTCTTCTCTCATCTACCCCATTCTACTGCAGAGTGCCTGCCACAGTCAAATGGGATAAAATCCCATTCTCTAATAAGCATACCAAGAACTCATCAGAAAGGTATTCACCACCTCAATTAGATCGAAGTGCCTTTATAGGTTTATCTAATTGCTTTTCTACTTCAGCCCGAAACTCCTGAACTTGTCATAGGTTTTGTTTTTGTGGTGCATTTGGTACACATACCCATACCTTGAGGAATCATCAATAAAAGTGACAAAATACTTATACCCTCCTCATGCCCAGATGTCCATAGGTCCATAAACATCACTATGCATAAATTTTAGAACCCATTCGGCCATATTGCCCTTAGATCCAAATGGTCTTTTGGTCATTTTACCCTCCAAACAAGATTCACATTGTGGTATAGGTTCCACCTTTAAATGACTTAAAGGTCCATCCCTTACCAACCTTTGAATCCTATTCAGTTTAATATGACCTAGTCACAAATGCCAAAGATAAGTCTTATTAGAGTAAGAAGTTTTAAGTCTTTAGAGTTATTATCATTAACGTCATTATTCAACAATAAGTCCATCTTAGGTTTGATAAAATATAAATTATTTTGCATCCATCTATCATAGATAAAATATTTTTTTTTATAAATCACCACTTTATTATTAAAAGAAACTATATAAGAGTCTTTAAATAAACAAGCTGTAGAAATTAAATTCTTTTTAAGTTTAGAAACATAAAAACAATCTCACAAAAATAAATTCCTATAATTATCAAAGTAAAGATGGACATCTCCTACTGCTTCAGCCAACACCAAGGATCCATCGCCCATTCGAAGCATGGAGTCATCATGCAGTAGACTTCTCATTTCTTTGAACCCCTCTAGAGAAACACAAACATGATTAGTTGTTGGAAACAAAGTGCGCAGCGGAATTTTTTAAATTTTTTCATCAGAGTATTTTCCAAAATCCAAGTATGACATGTTATATGTATAAATTAAACAGATCTTACTAACCTCAGTGTGCCGAAGAACCTCCGCGACCTGTGTAGAGAAGTAACGTTCCAGAAGAGCCTCAACCAACTGGTCTTCTTTGCTATTCTCTATCCACAACCGGAGTGAGTGTGGGCTCACACGTACAGCTCTTCCACCGGTGACTCTCCTTCCAACCAATAGAGAGAACCCAAAGCTAGTGTTCGTGATTTGTGAACAAAAGCTCTCAGGGAGTTTTCAGATGCTCACTAGAAGAGTATCACTCTTAATCTCTCAAATTGATCTGAGTAAATCATTAGACTCACTCCCTTTTTATACCTATTGGTCCTTGGGGTCAGTCCATATCAGATTAGGTCTCAAAAATCGAAACAGAATCAAGTTCGGATCAATATCTGATAAGATACGCGTGAAAAACGCGTAATCTTAGCTGTCGCGGTCGGCATGCCGAACTGTGAGATAGGCAGGCCGAACTGGCCAGTTCGGCAGGCCGAACTTTCTGATCGGCAGGCCGAACTGCCGAGAAAAAATCTCCGCGAATCTTTTATTTTCCACCCGAGATTCTAAAGGATAAAGTCTCAGTTTTGATTCAAATAGCCCAATAGAAAAGATATCTGATCAAAACAAACTCTATCAAGATAATCTCTAAGAAAATAAATCAATTCAAATAATTCTACAAGTTTATCTTGTTCTAATTGTCCAAAATTAAAACAACCGATAAACAGACAAGAATTATCCGAACGCCATAATTCAACAAGTTCATCTTGAACTAATTTCTTACAAAATTAATTCAACCGATAAACAGACATGAATTATTTGATTCTTATAAATTTTAAACCAATCTGATAAATCCGACATAAGTCACCAATTATTGGAAAAGCACGCCGTGTCGTTACAGGACTTTGTGAGCTAGCAAAGGGGACCAAAATGGACCTATAAAGTTCAAGCTCATGATAATTATGAAACCCAATATCCCAGATATACATTTCACAATTATCAACTCCAACGCTACTCCACTAAAAGCTTGGAGCTGCACTCTCGAACTTTACAGAATTACGAAGCTCGTGTAGCTAAGTCTCCATGACATATCATAGTGTATCGCATCCCCATATGATCATCCATAATCGGCTTAAGGACAAGTTCTGTCTTACCTTCCCGATTATTTTTATCTTACGTTCCATTGTCTCACCATTAGAAAACTTACCATCCAAAGATAGTATACCATTCGGTTACACCTATGTATCCAAATGGTTGAGCGCTCCAGTTTTCCAATTACAGGACAACGCATATAAGAGGATATCATTACTCCTAAAGAGGAGCTATGGATTCCATATCTATGAATAACAAGTCTACGCTATCAAGAGTCATGCCTCCAACGTACCGGCATGCATGCCACTATAGAGATGTGGGAGTCACCCATTGGTACATCAAAAGACACAAGTCGAGACAACGGGCCCATTATTCATCTCAGGATTAAGATACAATACAAACGACTGTCTAAAGTGAATCGATTTGCCAAGACAGAATTATTAATCCAAATCAATTCACTTTATGTCCCGATCCAACACATCGTCACCTATGACAACGCGCCAATGTTTCTATTCACGGAGTCCAACTCCGATGGCCAAGACAAACCATCTCCCAAAAGGGATATAGACAACATAACAATCTTTACATGAATAAAGCGCCCAACTTTATTCCCTCGATTGCGGATCATATATTTTAGACCATCACCTTAAGAGTCGTGTCTACCGCATAATCATCCCATCATATGCCCAACTCTTAAGGTTTAGACTGACAGTCTCAGACTACTGTTTGCTTATCATACATTCAACGAATATGAACGTAAAGAGGACAATATTTGGTATATATAAATGAATAAATTCTTTATTGATAAAAATGTCTCCAAAAACGTATTACATTTTTACTCCTTAGAGCATACATGTCTAACAATCTCCCACTTGCACTAAGTGAGTAAATACTGCAAATTTCGCATCCCCATAGCTTCCACATGCCTTTCGAAGACTCTCCCAGAAAGTGTCTTCGTAAATGGATCAGCTAAATTGTCCTCTGACGCGATCTTGCACACCGTGACATGCCCGCTCTCAACGAAGTCCTTTATCACATGATACTTCCGATCAATATGCTTACTCTTCTTGTGAAATCTTGGTTCCTTAGCATTAGCTACCGCCGCACTGTTATCACAGTACAGTGATACCGCTTTATCCATACCAGGAACTACCTCAAGATCCCCAAGGAACTTGCGGAGCCACACTGCTTCTTTCGAAGCATCACTAGCCGCCACATACTCGGCCTCCATCGTTGAATCCGAAGTGCAATCTTGCTTCGCACTTCTCCAACTGATGGCACCGCCACCCAGAGTAAACACAAACCCTGAAGTCGATTTCCTAGAATCCAGGCAGGATTGAAAATCCGAATCAGTGTATCCTAGAGGAGTTAAATCCTCACCCGAATACACAAGCATATACCCTCGAGTCCTTCTCAGGTACTTGAAAATATGCTTTACCGCAACCCAATGGTTCGGTCCTGGATCCGCCTGAAATCGACTTACAATCCCGACCGCATAGCTAATATCCGGTCGAGTGCAAAGCATGGCATACATGAGACTACCCACTGCCGAAGCATAAGGCACCTTCTTCATGTATTCTCTTTCTTCATAAGACTTTGGAGAGTCTTTCTTAGAAAGAGTAATTCCAGACCTAGATGGTTGCCCACCTTTCTTGGAATCCTGCATTGCAAACCTCCTGAGAATTTTATCTATGTAGCCGGCCTGTGACAAAGCTATCATTTTGTTCTTCCTATCCCGCAAGATCTGGATACCGAGAACAAAATTAGCCTCACCCAAGTCCTTCATGTCAAACTGCTTGGTCAACCATAATTTGACCGATGACAACGCCCCAACGTCATTGCCAATTAGCAGAATGTCATCTACATAGAGTAGTAGAAAAACCACCTTCCCATTCTTAATGTGTTTGTAAACACATGGTTCATCCACATTTTGTGAGAACCCATAAGTCTTGATCACTTGATCAAATCTTATGTTCCAAGAACGAGAAGCCTGCTTAAGTCCATAAATAGACTTTAGCAACTTACAAACCTTACCCTCTTGACCCGCGACCTTGAACCCGTCTGGTTGTTCCATATAAATGGACTCATCAAGATAGCCATTTAGAAAAGCCGTCTTGACATCCATCTGCCAAATCTCGTAGTCAAGAGCGGCAGCTATGGACAAGAGAATCCGGATGGACTTAAGCATGGCTACAGGCGAAAAGGTTTCCTCATAATCGATTCCTTCCTTTTGCGTATAACCCTTAGCTACCAGTCTAGCCTTAAAGGTTTCGACCTTTCCATCCACTCCTCTTTTCCTCTTGTAGATCCACTTACACCCTATGGGTTTTACCCCTTCGGGAAGATCCACAAGCTCCCAGACCCGATTAGTCTCCATAGACTTCATCTCAATGTTCATGGCCTCTGTCCAGAGTCTTGAATCAACATCCTCCATAGCTTCTGCGTAAGTATAAGGATCCCTGTCATGTTCATCCGGTTCAGCCAAAAAGACCTCCCCATTGAACATATACCTCTCAGGTTGACGCCCGATCCTCCCACTACGCCGAAGCCCCTGAGGTTGTTGTTCAGGTTTGTTTGGTTTTTCTACACCGATCGGAATGGTTTCGTTCGGAACCTCCGGAGTAAACGGATTACCCCTCAACTCCTCAAGCACCACTTTGCTTTGAGGTTTAAAGTCGTTCATGTAACTCTCCTCAAGGAAAGTTGCATTAGTTGAAACCACGACTTTATTTTCCTTTGGGTTATAAAAATAACCCCCTTTAGTCCCTTTTGGATATCCTACAAACACGCAAACTTCTGAACGTGCTTCCAACTTATTCGGATCCTTAAACAGGACATGAGCTGGACATCCCCATATGCGAATATGGTTTAAGGATGTCTTCCGTCTTGTCCACAACTCGTGAGGAGTTTTAGGGACCGATTTTGAAGGCACATTGTTCAAAAGATAACATGCGGTTTGTAGTGCATATCCCCAAAAGGATAAAGGCAATGATGAATAACTCATCATGGACCGAATCATGTCCAACAAAGTCCTATTCCTTCTCTCCGCTACGCCATTCTGCTGCGGAGTGCCCGGCGCAGTCAAATGGGATAAAATCCCATTCTCTAACAAGTGTCCCAAGAACTCATCAGAAAGGTATTCCCCACCTCGATCAGATCGAAGTGCCTTTATGGGTCTACCCAATTGCTTTTCCACTTCAGCCCGAAACTCCCTGAACTTATCATAAGTTTCGCTTTTGTGGTGCATTAGGTACACATACCCATATCTTGAGTAATCGTCAATAAAAGTGACGAAGTACTCATACCCTCCTCGTGCCCGGATGTTCATCGGTCCGCAAACATCACTATGCACAAGTTCTAGAACCCCTTCGGCCCTATTGCCCTTAGACCCGTATGGTCTTTTGGTCATTTTACCCTCCAAACAAGACTCACATTGAGGTATAGATTCCACCTTTAAGTGACTTAAAGGTCCATCCCTTACCAACCTTTGAATCCTATTCAGGTTAATATGGCCAAGGCGCAAATGCCAAAGATAAGTCTTATTAGAGTGAGAAGTTTTAAGTCTTTTTGAGTCATTATCATTTATCTCAGCATTAAGCAATAAGTCCATCTTAGGTTTGATAAAATATAGATTATTTTGCATCCATCCAGAACAGATAAAAGATTTGTTTTTACGAATCACCACTTTTTCATTAAAAGATACCACGTAGGAGTCTTTAAATAAAGAAGATACAGAAATTAAATTCCTTTTAAATTTAGGAACATAAAAACAATCTCGCAAAATTAAATTCCTATAATTATCAAAATAAAGATGGACATCTCCCACTGCTTCCGCTGAGACCAAGGATCCATCGCCCATCCGAAGCGTTAAGTCTTCACGAAGTAGACTTCTCGTTTCTTTGAATCCCTGCAGAGAAACACAAACATGATTAGTTGCACCGGAATCTATGACCCAAATGTCACTGGATTCCTCAACCAAACAAGTTTCTAAATATAGAAGATCACACCTACCTCCCTTGGAAAGGAAGTCCTTGCAATGCTTCTTTATATGCCCGACCTTACCACAGAAGAAGCACTTAAGCTTCTTTGGGTTCTTCTTCTTTTCTTCTTGCTCTTGGTAGCAATAGGAATAGAAGACTTACCACTCTTGGCCCGTTGCTTCTTTCCATTCCCAGAGTTAGGATTGGAACCAGAAGCAGCTACCATATTGGCCTCTCCACCAGCAGGAGACTCCCTGATCAGCAGTTCAAACTCCTGTAACTGTTTCATCAATTCTGTCAAGGTCATATCCCGTCTATTGCTCAAATTAAAAGTAGCTCTAAACGGAATAAATTCCTTAGACAGAGTCTCAAAGACCATAGTCATCTGAGTTTCAGCATCGATGTCGGCTCCATTGGTTTGAGCCTCAGCGAGGTAACCCATGACCAACATCATGTGCTCCTTTACAGATGTCCCCGGTCTCTGTCTACAGTTTAAGAGTTTCCGAAGCGCCCCTTGCCGCTTTGTTATGGCCTGGCCTCCAAACATATCCTCAAGATTATCCAAGATCTGCTTCGCAGTCTCATAATCCTGATGTTGAGCCTGCAGCACGTTATTCATGCTAGCCATAACATAGCAGCGGGCCTGATCATTAGCATCTTTCCAGCGTTCGTACGCTTGGAATTGCTCATTACTTGAGTCTCCCGTAGGCTCGGGAGGACAAGGAGTTGTCAGTACATACTTCAGTTTCTCAAAGGATAGGACGATAGTCCAGGTTCCGTTTCCAATCATTATAGTTCTCACCGGTTAATTGGTTTTTGTCAAGTATCGATGATAAAGCGTTTTTAGACATTTTCAATCTACAATAAAGAATCATATACCAAACATAAGCAAACATATTTAATAATTTAGTAAGATAACACAATCATGTAAAATCATACAAATGTGTTTATGTGTCAAAACCTTGAAAATATCACAACCTTACAACGATAATTCCCAACTCAGAATTCAACAAGCTCCTAGGGGAGTCATGCCAAATTCAATCAGGAACACGGATCCCCTCCTGATTAATATATGCCATCCAGGACCCGTATGATCCAGCATATACTAATAATCGTTTCTTTGGCCATTAATTTTATTAACAGAGCTCCTAGGGGAGGTTAATAATAAAATTAACGTGAGTGTATAACCACCGTTTCAATATTTTATCCATGATTTATAATCACCACCTAGGGGTGTGCAACCATAAATCATACTAAAATACCTTATCCTTTTAGAGATCCAATCTGGTACATAATAGAAATCCCTTCCTAGGGGTTGGGACCATCATGTTCTTCCTATGGACCAACGATGGAGGCCTTAGGTTCTCTCTTCGAAAACCTTCTCCCACTCAATCTTTTGAAGTCAAGGTTTTATTTTAAAATTATGCATGAACAATTTTAATATGAGCGGCACTCCCTATTCTATATGACATGTTATCAATATACATGGTAAATCATATTATAATGCAGACAAGCAAAGCAATCAAGCAAAGCTACAAGCATAATAATAATAACCGTAATATTATGGTTCCACCCTAGAGAATAGAAAAAATAAGATTACAAGAGAATAATCGAGACATTTATCGATTCTTCATCCTTGAATCCTCAAGCTGTATCCTTCTTCATGTAATATCCATCTTCAAGTCCTCAATCCCGTATGAATCGAACACTTCATATTTCCGGTCAGTATCCAAATTTAATGTTTCTCAGAATCGTCCCAAAAATAAAATTAAAACTGCACCAAAAATTGCACCTTTTCTGGACACCTGGATGCTCTCTGTCGGCAGGCCGATCTAGGTCATCGGTCTGCCGATCATGGTGGTTCGGCCTGCCGAACATGAAGGTTCGGCCTGCCGGCAGAGCACCAAAATTTCTGCCCCACTGTCGGCCTGCCGGACCGTACGTCCGGCCTGCCGATCTGTGACCTTCGGCCTGCCGAACTGTGAGGTCCGGCATGCCGACCGAGCAGAAAACCCTCAATCCAGAAAATACAATTTTAATGCAATTCATCAATTTTATTTTCAACAATTCAAAAACATAAAATTAGAGACTCAGGAAATACCTGGAGGCGCCATCATCTATCTTCAAGATCCGACTTCTCGTTCCGTCTTCTCCGAATAATTATTTAATTACAAAATTCTTACAAATTAAAAATTAAATAATAATTCCTAGACGGAGATGATAGTCCGCCATCTAATTACATGAAAAACTTAGATACACATTCTAACCTCTAAGGAACCATAACCGGTATTAATTAATTAATAAATAATTAAACAACAATTTAATCAACCATAATTAATTAATAAACATTCACCATATAATCCATGACAACATATATATTATATAGAAACCTAGAGTGCCATCTCTCTATAAAATTCAATTCAAGCATAGGAGAGATTAAGATCACAAAATTTATGCATATAACATGATCACAAACTTGCAAATTTATGTAAAAACCTCGGCTCTGATACCAATTGTTGGAAACAAAGTGCGCAGCGGAATTTTTTAAATTTTTCATCAGAGTATTTTCCAAAATCCAAGTATGACATGTTATATGTATAAATTAAACAGATCTTACTAACCTCAGTGTGCCGAAGAACCTCCGCGACCTGTGTAGAGAAGTAACGTTCCAGAAGAGCCTCAACCAACTGGTCTTCTTTGCTATTCTCTATCCACAACCGGAGTGAGTGTGGGCTCACACGTACAGCTCTTCCACCGGTGACTCTCCTTCCAACCAATAGAGAGAACCCAAAGCTAGTGTTCGTGATTTGTGAACAAAAGCTCTCAGGGAGTTTTCAGATGCTCACTAGAAGAGTATCACTCTTAATCTCTCAAATTGATCTGAGTAAATCATTAGACTCACTCCCTTTTTATACCTATTGGTCCTTGGGGTCAGTCCATATCAGATTAGGTCTCAAAAATCGAAACAGAATCAAGTTCGGATCAATATCTGATAAGATACGCGTGAAAAACGCGTAATCTTAGCTGTCGCGGTCGGCATGCCGAACTGTGAGATAGGCAGGCCGAACTGGCCAGTTCGGCAGGCCGAACTTTCTGATCGGCAGGCCGAACTGCCGAGAAAAAATCTCCGCGAATCTTTTATTTTCCACCCGAGATTCTAAAGGATAAAGTCTCAGTTTTGATTCAAATAGCCCAATAGAAAAGATATCTGATCAAAACAAACTCTATCAAGATAATCTCTAAGAAAATAAATCAATTCAAATAATTCTACAAGTTTATCTTGTTCTAATTGTCCAAAATTAAAACAACCGATAAACAGACAAGAATTATCCGAACGCCATAATTCAACAAGTTCATCTTGAACTAATTTCTTACAAAATTAATTCAACCGATAAACAGACATGAATTATTTGATTCTTATAAATTTTAAACCAATCTGATAAATCCGACATAAGTCACCAATTATTGGAAAAGCACGCCGTGTCGTTACAGGACTTTGTGAGCTAGCAAAGGGGACCAAAATGGACCTATAAAGTTCAAGCTCATGATAATTATGAAACCCAATATCCCAGATATACATTTCACAATTATCAACTCCAACGCTACTCCACTAAAAGCTTGGAGCTGCACTCTCGAACTTTACAGAATTACGAAGCTCGTGTAGCTAAGTCTCCATGACATATCATAGTGTATCGCATCCCCATATGATCATCCATAATCGGCTTAAGGACAAGTTCTGTCTTACCTTCCCGATTATTTTTATCTTACGTTCCATTGTCTCACCATTAGAAAACTTACCATCCAAAGATAGTATACCATTCGGTTACACCTATGTATCCAAATGGTTGAGCGCTCCAGTTTTCCAATTACAGGACAACGCATATAAGAGGATATCATTACTCCTAAAGAGGAGCTATGGATTCCATATCTATGAATAACAAGTCTACGCTATCAAGAGTCATGCCTCCAACGTACCGGCATGCATGCCACTATAGAGATGTGGGAGTCACCCATTGGTACATCAAAAGACACAAGTCGAGACAACGGGCCCATTATTCATCTCAGGATTAAGATACAATACAAACGACTGTCTAAAGTGAATCGATTTGCCAAGACAGAATTATTAATCCAAATCAATTCACTTTATGTCCCGATCCAACACATCGTCACCTATGACAACGCGCCAATGTTTCTATTCACGGAGTCCAACTCCGATGGCCAAGACAAACCATCTCCCAAAAGGGATATAGACAACATAACAATCTTTACATGAATAAAGCGCCCAACTTTATTCCCTCGATTGCGGATCATATATTTTAGACCATCACCTTAAGAGTCGTGTCTACCGCATAATCATCCCATCATATGCCCAACTCTTAAGGTTTAGACTGACAGTCTCAGACTACTGTTTGCTTATCATACATTCAACGAATATGAACGTAAAGAGGACAATATTTGGTATATATAAATGAATAAATTCTTTATTGATAAAAATGTCTCCAAAAACGTATTACATTTTTACTCCTTAGAGCATACATGTCTAACATTAGTTGCTTCAGAATCTACTACCCAAGTGTCACTAGATTCCTCAACCAAGTAAGTTTCAACAACTAGAAGATCACACCTACCTCCTTGGGGAAAGGAAGTCTTTGTAATTCTTTTTGATGTGTCTGACCTTCCCATAGGAAAAGCACTTGAGCTTCTTTGGGTTTTTCTTTTTTTTTCTTCTTGTTCTTGCCGTTTGCAGAAATAGAAGATTTCCCATTTTTGGCCTATTGCTTCTTTCCATTCCCTGAGTTAGAATTAGAATCAGACGCAGCCACTAAGTTGGCCTCACCACTTATAGGAGTTTCCATGATCAGAAGTTCAAACTCCTATAACTGCTTCCTTAACTCAATAAAGGTCATATCCCATCTATTGCTTAAATTAAATGTAGCTCTAAACGGAATAAAATCCTTAGAGAGAGTCTCAAAGACCATAGTCATCGGTGTTTCAGCATCTATGTCAGCTCGATTGGTTTGAGCCTTAGCGAGGTAACCCATGACTAACATCATATGCTCTTTTACAGATGTCCCTGGTCTTTGTTTGTAGTTTAGAAGTTTCTGAAGCACCCCTTGCCGTTTTGTTAGGGCCTAGCCTCCAAACATGTCTTCAAGATTATCCAAGATCTGCTCGCAGTCTCATAATCTTCATCTTGAGCCTGCAACATTTATTCATGTTGGCCATAACTGTTGGAAACAAAGTGCGCAGTGGAATTTTAAAAAATTTTCATCAAAGTATTTTCAAAAACACAAGTTTGACATGTTATATGTAAAAATTAGATAGATCTTACTAACCTCTGTGTGCCGAAGAACCTCCGCAACCTGTGTAGAGAAGTAATGTTCCAGAACAGCCTCAACCAACTGGTCTTTTTTGCTATTCTCTATCCACAACTGGAGTGAGTGTGGGCTCACACATATAGCTCTTCCACCGGTGACTCTCCTTCCAACCAATAGAGAGAACCCAAAGCTAGTGTTTGTGATTTGTGAACAAAAGCTCTCAGGGAGTTTTCAGATGCTCACTAGAAGAGTATCACTCTTAATCTCTCAATTAATCTGAGTAAATCATGAGACTCACTCCCTTTATATAGCTATTGGTCCTGGGGTCAGTCCTTATCAGATTAGGTCTCAAAAACTAAAAACAGAATCAAGTTCAGATCAATATCTAATAAGATCCATGTGAAAACGCGTAATCTTATCTCTCGCTGATCGGTAGGCCGAACAGGCCCCATCGGCAAGCTGAACACGTCATCTGGCAGGCCAAACTCCCAAGAAAAAATCTCCGCGAATCTCTTATTTTTCACCCAAGATTCTATAGGATAAAGACTTTGTTTTGATTCAAATAATCCAATGGAAAAGTTATCTGATCAAAACAAACTTTATCAAGATAATCTCTAAGAAAATAAATCAATTCACAATAATTCTACAAGTTTATCTTGATCTAATTTGTCCAAAATTAAAACAACCGATAAACAGACAAGAATTATCTGATCGCAATAATTCAACAAGTTTATCTTGAACTAATTTCTTACAAAATTAATTCAACTGATAAACAAACACGAATTATTTAATTCTTTCAAATTTTAAACCAATCTGATAAATTCGACATAAGTCACCAATTATTGAAAAAGCACGCCGTGTCGTTACAGGATTTTGTGAGCTAGCAAAGGGGACCAAAATCGACCTATAAAGTTCAAGCTCATGATAATTATGAAACCCAATATCCCAGATATACATTTCACAATTATCAACTCCAACGCTACTCCACTAAAAGCTTGGAGCTGCACTCTCGAACATTATAGAATTACGAAGCTCATGTAGCTAAGTCTCCATGACATATCATAATATATCGTATCCCCATATGATCATCCATAATCGGCTTAAGGACAAGTTCTGTCTTACCTTCCCGATTATTTTTATCTTACGTTCCATTGTCTCACCATTAGAAAACTTACCATCCAAAGATAGTATATCATTCGGTTACATCTATGTATCCAAATGGTTGAGCGCTCTAGTTTTCCAATTACAGGACAGCGTATATAAGAGGATATCATTACTCCTAAAGAGGAGCTATGGAATCCATATCTATTAATAACAATTCTACGCTATCAAGAATCATGCCTCCAATGTACCGGCATGCATACCACTATTGAGATGTGGGTGTCACCCTTTGGTACATCAAAAGACACAAGTCGAGATAATGGGCTCACTATTCATCTCAGGATTTAGATACAATACAAATGACTGTCTAAAGTGAATCGATTTGTCGAGACATAATTATTAATCCAAATCAATTCACTTTATGTCCCGATCCAACACATCATCACCTATGACAACATGCTAATGTTTCTATTCACAGAGTCCAACTCCGATGGTCAAGACAAACCATCTCCCATAAGGGATATAGACAACATAACAATCTTTACATGAATAAAGAGCCCAACTTTATTCCCTCGATTGCGGATCATTTGTTTTAGACCGTCACCTTAAGAATCGTGTCTTCCGTATAATCAGTCCATCATATGCCCAATTCTTAAGGTTTAGATTGACAGTCTCAGACTACTATTTGCTTATCATACATTCAACAAATATGAACGTAAAGAGGACAAGATTTAGTATATATAAATGAATAAATTCTTTATTGATAAAAATGTCTCCAAAAACGTATTAAATTTTTACTCCTTAGGGCATACATGTCTAACAATCTCCCACTTGTACTAAGTGAGTAAATACAGCAAATTTCGCATCCCCATAGCTTCCACATCCCTCTCAAAGACTCTCCCAGTAAGTGTCTTCGTAAATAGATCAGCTAAATTGTCCTCTGACGCGATCTTGCACACCGTGACATATCTGCCCTCAACGAAGTCCTTTATCACATGACACTTTCGATCAATATGCTTACTCTTCTTGTGAAATCTTGGTTCCTTAGCATTAGCTATCGCCGCACTGTTATCACAGTACAGTGATACCGCTTTTTCCATACCAGAAACTACCTCAAGATCCTCAAGGAACTTGCGGAGCCACACTGCTTCTTTCGAAGCATCACTTGCCGCCACATACTCGGCCTCCATCGTTGAATCCAAAGTGCAATCTTGCTTCGCACTTCTCCAACTAATGGCACCGCCACCCAGAGTAAACACAAACCCCAAAGTCAATTTCCTAGAATCCAGACAGGATTGAAAATCCAAATCAGTGTATCCTAGAGGAGTTAAATCCTCACCCGAATACACAAGCATATACCCTCGAGTCCTTCTCGGGTACTTGAAAATATGCTTTACCGTAACCCAATGGTTCGGTCCTGGATCCGCCTGAAATCGACTTACAATCCCGACCGCATAGCCAATATCCGGTCGTGTGCAAAGCATGGCATACATGAGACTACCCACTGCCGAAGCATAAGGCACCTTCTTCATGTATTCTCTTTCTTCATAAGACTTTGGAGAGTCTTTCTTAGAAAGAGTAATTCCAGACCTAGATGGTTGCTCACCTTTCTTGGAATCCTGCATTGCAAACCTCTTGAGAATTTTATCCGTATAGCCGGCCTAAGACAAAGCTATCATTTTGTTCTTCCTATCCTGAAAGATCTGGATACCGAGAACAAAATTAGCCTCACCTATGTCCTTCATGTCAAACTGCTTGGTCAACCATAGTTTGACCGATGACAACGCCCCAACGTCATTGCCAATTAGCAGAATGTCATCCACATAGAGCAGTAAAAAAACCATCTTCCCATCCTTAATGTGTTTGTAAACACATGGTTCATCCATGTTTTGTGAGAAACCATAAGTCTTGATCACTTGATCAAATCTTATGTTCCAAGAACGAGAAGCCTGCTTAAGTCCATAAATAGACTTTAGCAGCTTACAAACCTTACCCTCTTGACCCGCGACCTTGAACCCGTCTGGTTGTTCCATATAAATGGACTCATCAAGATAGCCATTCAGAAAAGTCGTCTTGACAGCCATCTGCCAAATCTCGTAGTCAAGAGCGGCAGCTATGGACAAGAGAATCCGGATGGACTTAAGCATGGCTACAGGCGAAAAGGTTTCCTCATAGTCGATTCCTTCCTTTTACGTATAACACTTAGCTACCAGTCTAGCCTTAAAGGTTTCGACCTTTCCATCTACTCCTCTTTTTCTCTTATAGATCCACTTACACCCTATGGGTTTTACCCCTTCGGGAAGATCCATAAGCTCCTAGACCTGATTAGTCTCCATAGACTTCATCTCTATGTTCATGGCCTCTGTCCAGAGTCTTGAATCAATATCCTCCATAGCTTCTGCGTAAGTATAAGGATCCCTGTCATGTTCATCTGGTTCAGCCAAGAAGACCTCTCCATTGAACATATACCTCTTAGGTTGACGCCCGATCCTCCCACTACGCCGAAGCCCCTGAGGTTGTTGTTCTGATTTGTTTGGTTTTTCTACACCGATCGGAATGGTTTCGTTCGGAACCTCCGGAGTGAATGGATCACCCCTTAACTTCTCAAGCACCACTTTGCTTTGAGGTTTAAAGTTGTCCATGTAACTCTCCTCAAGGAAAGTTGCATTAGTTGAAACCACGACTTTATTTTCCTTTGGGTTATAAAAATAACCCCCTTTACTCCCTTTTGGATATCCTATAAACACGCAAACTTCCGAACGTGCTTCCAACTTATTCAGATCCTTAAACAGGACATGAGCTAGACATCCCCATATGCGAATATGGTTTAAGGATGTCTTCCGTCTTGTCCACAACTCGTGAGGAGTTTTAGGGACCGATTTTGAAGGCACATTGTTCAAAAGATAACATGCGGTTTGTAGTGCATATCCCCAAAAGGATAAAGGCAATGATGAATAACTTATCATGGACCGAATCATATCCAACAAAGTCCTATTCCTTCTCTTCGCTAGGCCATTCTGTTGTGGAGTGCCCGGCGCAGTCAAATGGGATAAAATCCCATTCTCTAACAAGTGTTCCAAGAACTCATCAGAAAGGTATTCCCCACCTCGATCAGATCGAAGTGCCTTTATGGGTCTACCCAATTGCTTTTCCACTTCAGCCCAAAACTCCCTGAACTTATCATAAGTTTCACTTTTGTGGTGCATCAGGTACACATACCCATATCTTGAGTAATCGTCAATAAAAGTGACGAAGTACTCATACCCTCCTCGTGCCCGGATGTTCATCGGCCCGCAAACATCACTATGCACAAGTTCTAGAACCCCTTGGGCCCTATTGCCCTTAGACCCGTATGGTCTTTCGGTCATTTTACCCTCTAAACAAGATTCACATTGAGGTATAGATTCCACCTTAAGTGACTTAAAGGTCCATCCCTTACCAACTTTTGAATCCTATTCAAGTTAATATGGCCAAGGCGCAAATGCCAAAGATAAGTCTTATTAGAGTGAGAAGTTTTAAGTCTTTTTGAGTAATTATCATTTATCTCAGCATTAAGCAATAAGTCCATCTTAGGTTTTATAAAATATAGATTATTTTGCATCCATCCAGAACAGATAAAAGATTTGTTTTTACGAATCACCACTTTTTCATTAAAAGATAACACGTAGGAGTCTTTAAATAAAGAAGATACAGAAATTAAATTCCTTTTAAATTTAGGAACATAAAAACAATCTTGCAAAATTAAATTCCTATAATTATCAAAGTAAAGATGGACATCTCCCACTACTTCCGTTGAGACAAGGGATCCATCGCCCATCGAAGCGTTAAGTCTTCACGTAGCAGACTTCTCGTTTCTTTGAATCCCTGCGGAGAAACACAAATTTGATTAGTTGCACCAGAATCTATGACCCAGATGTCACTGGACTCCTCAACCAAACAAGTTTCTAAACATAGAAGATCACACCAACCTCCCTTGGAAAGGAAGTCCTTGCAATGCTTCTTTATATGCCCGACCTTACCATAAAAGAAGCACTTAAGCTTCTTTGGGTTCTTCTTCTTCTTCTTCTTGCTCTTGGTAGTAGCAGGAATAGAAGACTTCCCATTCTTGGCCCGTTGCTTCTTTCCATTCCCTAAGTTAGGATTGGAACCAGAAGCAGCTACCACGTTGGCCTCACCACCAGCATGAGACTCCCTGATCAGCAGTTCAAACTCCTGTAACTGTTTCATTAATTCTGTCAAGGTCATATCTTGTCTATTACTTAAATTAAAAGTAGCTCTAAACGGAATAAATTCCTTAGACAGAGTCTCAAAGACCATAGTCATCTGAGTTTCAACATCGATGTCGGCACCATTGGTTTGAGCCTCAGCAAGGTAACCCATGACCAACATCATGTGCTCCTTTACAGATGTCTCCGGTCTCTGTCTACAGTTTAAGAGCTTCCAAAGCGCCCCTTGCCGCTTTGTTATGGCCTGGCCTCCAAACATATCCTCAAGATTATCCAAGATCTGCTTTGCAGTCTTATAATCCTGATGTTGAGCCTGTAGCACGTTGTTCATGCTAGCCATAACATAGCAGCGAGCCTAATCATTAGCATCTTTCCAGTGGTTGTACGCTTAGAATTGCTCATTATTTGAGTCTCCCGTAGGCTCGGGAGGATAAGAAGTTGTCAGTACATATTTCAGTTTCTCAAAGGATAGGACGATGTCCATGTTCCGTTTCCAATTGTTATAATTCTCATCGGTTAATTGGTTTTTGTCAAGTATCGATGATAAAGCGTTTTTAGACATTTTCAATCTACAATAAAGAATCATATACCAAATATAAGCAAACATATAATAATAGTTTAGTAAGATAACACAATCATGTAAAATCATACAAATGTGTTTATGTGTCAAAACCTTGAAAATATCACAACCTTAAAACGATAATTCCCAACTCAGAATTCAACAAGCTCCTAGGGGATTCATGCCAAATTCAATTAGGAAGACGGATCCCCTCCTAATTAATATATGCTATCCAGGACTCGTATGATCCAGCATATATTAATAAACGTTCTTCGGCCATTAATTTTATTAACAGAGCTCCTAGGGGAGGTTAATAATAAAATTAACGTGAGTGTATAACCACCGTTTCAATATTTTATCCATGATTTATAATCACCACCTATGGTTGTGCAACCATAAATCAAACTAAAATACCTTATCCTTTCAGAAATCCAATCTGGTACATGATAGAAATCCCTTCCTAGGGGTCGGGACCACCATGTTCTTCCTATGGACCAACGATGGAGGCCTTAGGTCCTCTCTTCGAAAACCTTCTCCCACTCAATCTTTTGAAATCAAGGTTTTATTTTAAAATTATGCATGAACAATTTTAATATGAGCGGCGCTCCCTATCCTATATGACATGTTATCAATATACATGGTAAATCATATTATAATGCTGACAAGCAAAGCTACAAGCAAAATAATAATAACCATAATATTATGGTTCCACCTTAAAGAATAGAAAACTAAGATTATAAGAGAATAATTGAGACATTTATCGATTCTTCATCCTTGAATACTTAAGCTGTATCCTTCTTCATGTAATATCCATATTCAAGTCTTCAATCCCATATGAATCAAATACTTCATATTTTCGGTCATATCCAAATTTAATGTTTCTCAGAATCGTCTCAAAAATAAAATTAAAACTGCACCAAAAAAATTACACCTTTTCTGGACAATTGGCAGCTCTCGGTCGACAGGCCGATCATCCATGATCGGCCTGCCGGTCATGCTTCATCGGCCTGCCGATCTGGTACATCGGCTTGTCGATTCATGAAGGTTCAGCCTGCCAGCAGAGCACCCCAATTTCTGCCCCATTGTCGGCCTGCCAGACCACACGTCTGGCCTATCGATCTGTAACCATCGGCCTGCCGAACTGTGACGTCCGACATGCCGACCGAGCAGAAAACCCTCATTCTAGAAAATACAATTTTAATGCAATTCATCAATTTTATTTTCAACAATTCAAAAACATAAAATTAGAGACTCAGGAAA
Organism: Artocarpus heterophyllus; assembly: GCA_025403435.1. NCBI lineage: Eukaryota > Viridiplantae > Streptophyta > Magnoliopsida > Rosales > Moraceae > Artocarpus > Artocarpus heterophyllus. Next base: position 27,326,669 of record CM046350.1, on the reverse strand, counting down.
TACCTGGAGGCGCCATCATCAATCTTAAAGATCCGACTTCTCGTTTCGTCTTCTCCGAATAATCATTTAATTACAAAATTTTTACAAATTTAAAATTAAACAATAATTCCTAGACGGAGATGATAGTCCGCCATCTAATTCCATGAAAAACCTAGATACATATTCTAACCTCTAAGGAACCATAACCAGTATAAATTAATTGATTAATAAATAATTAAACAACGGTTTAATCAACCATAATTAATTAATAAACATTCACCACATAATCCATGACAACATATATATTATATAGAAACCTAGAGTGCCATCTCTCTATAAAATTCAATTCAAGCATAGGAGAGATTAAGATCACAAAATTTATGCATACAACATGATCACAAACTTGCAAATTTCTATAAAAAACCATGGCTCTGATACCAATTGTTGGAAACAAAGTGCGCAGCAGAATTTTAAAAATTGTTCATCATAGTATTTTCAAAAACACAAGTTTGACATGTTATATGTAAAAATTAGACAGATCTTACTAACCTCTATGTGCCGAAGAACCTCCGCAACCTGTGTAGAGAAGTAACGTTTCAGAAGAGCCTTAACCAACTGGTCTTCTTTGCTATTCTCTATCCACAACCGGAGTGAGTGTGGGCTTACACGTACAGCTCTTCCACCGGTGACTCTCCTTCCAACCAATAGAGAGAACCCAAAGCTAGTGTTCGTGATTTGTGAACAAAAGCTCTCAGGGAGTTTTCAGATGCTCACTAGAAGAGTATCACTCTTAATCTCTCAATTGATCTGAGTAAATCATGAGACTCACTCCCTTTATTAGCTATTAGTCCTGGGGTCAGTCCTTATTAGATTAGGTCTCAAAAACTTGAAACAGAATCAAGTTCGGATCAATATCTAATAAGATCCGGGTGAAAATGTGTAATCTTATCTCTCGCTGATCGGCAAGCCGAACAGGCCTCATCGGCAGGCCAAACACGCCATCCGGCGGGCCGAACTCCTGAGAAAAAATCTCTGCGAATCTCTTATTTTCCACCCAAGATTCTATAGGATAAAGTCTCAGTTTTGATTCAAATAACCCAAGAGAAAAGTTATCTGATCAAAACAAACTTTATCAAGATAATCTCTAAGAAAATAAATCAATTCATAATAATTCTACAAGTTTATCTTAATCTAATTTGTCCAAAATTAAAACAACTGATAAACAGACAAGAATTATCTGATCGCAATAATTCAACAAGTTTATCTTGAACTAATTTCTTACAAAATTAATTCAACCGATAAACAGACACGAATTACTTAATTCTTTCAAATTTTAAACCAATTTGATAAATTTAACATAAGTCACCAATTATTGGAAAAGCACGCCGTGTCGTTACAGGATTTTGTGAGCTAGCAAAGGGGACCAAAATGGACCTATAAAGTTCAAGCTCATGATAATTATGAAACCCAATATCCCAGATATACATTTCATAATTATCAACTCCAATGCTACCCCACTAAAAGCTTGGAGCTGCACTCTCGAACTTTATAGAATTACAAAGCTCGTGTAGTTAAGTCTCCATGACATATCATAGTGTATCGTATCCCCATATGATCATCCATAATAGGCTTAAGGACAAGTTCTGTCTTACCTTCCCGATTATTTTTATCTTACGTTCCATTGTCTCACCATTAGAAAACTTACCATCCAAAGATAGTATACCATTCGGTTACACCTATGTATCCAAATGGTTGAGCGCTCTAGTTTTCCAATTACAGGACAACGCATATAAGAGGATATCATTACTCCTAAAGAGGAGCTATGGATTCCATATCTATGAATAACAAGTCTACACTATCAAGAGTCATGCCTCCAACGTACCGGCATGCATACCACTATTGAGATGTGGGTGTCACCCTTTGGTACATCAAAAGACACAAGTCGAGATAACGGGCCCACTATTCATCTCGGGATTAAGATACAATACAAATGACTATCTAAAGTGAATCGATTTGCCGAGATAGAATTATTAATTCAAATCAATTCACTTTATGTCCCGATCCAACACATCATCACCTATGAAAACATGCTAATGTTTCTATTCACGGAGTCCAACTCCGATGGTCAAGACAAACCATCTCCCATAAGGGATAAAGACAACATAACAATCTTTACATGAATAAAATGCCCAACTTTATTCCCTCGATTGTGGATCATATGTTTTAGACCGTCACCTTAAGAATCGTGTCTTCCGCATAATCAGTCCATCATATGCCCAATTCTTAAGGTTTAGACTGACAGTCTCTGACTACTGTTTGCTTATCATACATTCAACAAATATGAACGTAAAGAGGACAAGATTTGGTATATATAAATGAATAAATTCTTTATTGATAAAAATGTATCCAAAAATGTATTACATTTTTACTCCTTAGGGCATACATGTCTAACAATAGTATAACAATGGGCTTGATCATTAGCATCTTTCCAACGATCATACGCTTGAATTTGCTCATTAGTGGAATCTCCCATAGGCTCGGGAGGATACGGAGTTGTTAGTACAAATTTCAATTTCTCAAAAGAAAGGATGGTATACAGGTTCCGTTTCTAATCATTATAGTTCTCACCGATGAATTAGTTTTTATCAAGTTTCGAAGATAAAGCATTTTTTGACATTTTTAATCTACAATAAAGAATCATATACTAAACATAAGCAAACATACCATTATAGTGTAGTAAGACAACACAATTATGTAAAACATACAATGTGTTTATATGTCAAAACCTTGAAAATATCACAACCTTACAATAATAATTCCCAACTCAAAATTTAACAAACCGCTTAGAGGAGACTTGCTAAACTCAATGAGGAACACGGACCCCCTCTTGATTAATATATGCCACCTATGTTAGACATGTATGCTCTAAGGAGTAAAAATGTAATACGTTTTTGGAGACATTTTTATCAATAAAGAATTTATTCATTTATATATACCAAATATTGTCCTCTTTACGTTCATATTCGTTGAATGTATGATAAGCAAACAGTAGTCTGAGACTGTCAGTCTAAACCTTAAGAGTTGGGCATATGATGGGATGATTATGCGGTAGACACGACTCTTAAGGTGATGGTCTAAAATATATGATCCGCAATCGAGGGAATAAAGTTGGGCGCTTTATTCATGTAAAGATTGTTATGTTGTCTATATCCCTTTTGGGAGATGGTTTGTCTTGGCCATCGGAGTTGGACTCCGTGAATAGAAACATTGGCGCGTTGTCATAGGTGACGATGTGTTGGATCGGGACATAAAGTGAATTGATTTGGATTAATAATTCTGTCTTGGCAAATCGATTCACTTTAGACAGTCGTTTGTATTGTATCTTAATCCTGAGATGAATAATGGGCCCGTTGTCTCGACTTGTGTCTTTTGATGTACCAATGGGTGACTCCCACATCTCTATAGTGGCATGCATGCCGGTACGTTGGAGGCATGACTCTTGATAGCGTAGACTTGTTATTCATAGATATGGAATCCATAGCTCCTCTTTAGGAGTAATGATATCCTCTTATATGCGTTGTCCTGTAATTGGAAAACTGGAGCGCTCAACCATTTGGATACATAGGTGTAACCGAATGGTATACTATCTTTGGATGGTAAGTTTTCTGATGGTGAGACAATGGAACGTAAGATAAAAATAATCGGGAAGGTAAGACAGAACTTGTCCTTAAGCCGATTATGGATGATCATATGGGGATGCGATACACTATGATATGTCATGGAGACTTAGCTACATGAGCTTCGTAATTCTGTAAAGTTCGAGAGTGCAGCTCCAAGCTTTTAGTGGAGTAGCGTTGGAGTTGATAATTGTGAAATGTATATCTGGGATATTGGGTTTCATAATTATCATGAGCTTGAACTTTATAGGTCCATTTTGGTCCCCTTTGCTAGCTCACAAAGTCCTGTAACGACACGGCGTGCTTTTCCAATAATTGGTGACTTATGTCGGATTTATCAGATTGGTTTAAAATTTATAAGAATCAAATAATTCATGTCTGTTTATCGGTTGAATTAATTTTGTAAGAAATTAGTTCAAGATGAACTTGTTGAATTATGGCGTTCGGATAATTCTTGTCTGTTTATCGGTTGTTTTAATTTTGGACAATTAGAACAAGATAAACTTGTAGAATTATTTGAATTGATTTATTTTCTTAGAGATTATCTTGATAGAGTTTGATTTGATCAGATATCTTTTCTATTGGGCTATTTGAATCAAAACTGAGACTTTATCCTTTAGAATCTCGGGTGGAAAATAAAAGATTCGCGGAGATTTTTTCTCGGCAGTTCGGCCTGCCGATCAGAAAGTTCGGCCTGCCGAACTGGCCAGTTCGGCCTGCCTATCTCACAGTTCGGCATGCCGACCGCGACAGCTAAGATTACGCGTTTTTCACGCGTATCTTATCAGATATTGATCCGAACTTGATTCTGTTTCGATTTTTGAGACCTAATCTGATATGGACTGACCCCAAGGACCAATAGGTATAAAAAGGGAGTGAGTCTAATGATTTACTCAGATCAATTTGAGAGATCAAGAGTGATACTCTTCTAGTGAGCATCTGAAAACTCCCTGAGAGCTTTTGTTCACAAATCACGAACACTAGCTTTGGGTTCTCTCTATTGGTTGGAAGGAGAGTCACCGGTGGAAGAGCTGTACGTGTGAGCCCACACTCACTCCGGTTGTGGATAGAGAATAGCAAAGAAGACCAGTTGGTTGAGGCTCTTCTGGAACGTTACTTCTCTACACAGGTCGCGGAGGTTCTTCGGCACACTGAGGTTAGTAAGATCTGTTTAATTTATACATATAACATGTCATACTTGTATTTTGGAAAATACTCTGATGAAAATTTTTAAAAATTCTGCTGCGCACTTTGTTTCCAACAATTGGTATCAGAGCCGAGGTTTTTACATAAATTTGCAAGTTTGTGATCATGTTATATGCATAAATTTTGTGATCTTAATCTCTCCTATGCTTGAATTAAATTTTATAGAGAGATGGCACTCTAGGTTTCTATATAATATATATGTTGTCATGGATTATATGGTGAATGTTTATTAATTAATTATGGTTGATTAAATTATTGTTTAATTATTTATTAATTAATTAATACCGGTTATGGTTCCTTAGAGGTTAGAATGTGTATCTAGGTTTTTCATGTAATTAGATGGCGGACTATCATCTCTGTCTAGGAATTATTATTTAATTTTTAATTTGTAAGAATTTTGTAATTAAATAATTATTCGGAGAAGACGGAACGAGAAGTCGGATCTTGAAGATAGATGATGGCGCCTCCAGGTATTTCCTGAGTCTCTAATTTTATGTTTTTGAATTGTTGAAAATAAAATTGATGAATTGCATTAAAATTGTATTTTCTGGATTGAGGGTTTTCTGCTCGGTCGGCATGCCGGACCTCACAGTTCGGCAGGCCGAAGGTCACAGATCGGCAGGCCGGACGTACGGTCCGGCAGGCCGACAGTGGGGCAGAAATTTTGGTGCTCTGCCGGCAGGCCGAACCTTCATGTTCGGCAGGCCGAACCACCATGATCGGCAGACCGATCACCCAGATCGGCCTGCCGACCGAGAGCTGCCAGGTGTCCAGAAAAGGTGCGATTTTTTCAGTGCAGTTTTAATTTTATTTTTTGGGACGATTCTGAGAAACATTAAATTTGGATATGACCGGAAATATGAAGTGTTCGATTCATACGGGATTGAGGACTTGAAGATGGATATTACATGAAGAAGGATATAGCTTGAGGATTCAAGGATGAAGAATCGATAAATGTCTCGATTATTCTCTTGTAATCTTAGTTTTTCTATTCTCTAGGGTGGAACCATAATATTACGGTTATTATTATTATGCTTGTAGCTTTGCTTGATTGCTTTGCTTGTCTGCATTATAATATGATTTACCATGTATATTGATAACATGTCATATAGAATAGGGAGTGCCGCTCATATTAAAATTATTCATGCATAATTTTAAAATAAAACCTTGACTTCAAAAGATTGAGTGGGAGAAGGTTTTCGAAGAGAGAACCTAAGGCCTCCATCGTTGGTCCATAGGAAGAACATGGTGGTCCCAACCCCTAGGAAGGGATTTCTATCATGTACCAGATTGGATCTCTGAAAGGATAAGGTATTTTAGTATGATTTATGGTTGCACACCCCTAGGTGGTGATTATAAATCATGGATAAAATATTGAAACGGTGGTTATACACTCACGTTAATTTTATTATTAACCTCCCTTAGGAGCTCTGTTAATAAAATTAATGGCCAAAGAAACGATTATTAGTATATGCTGGATCATACGGGTCCTGGATGGCATATATTAATCAGGAGGGGATCCGTGTTCCTGATTGAATTTGGCATGACTCCCCTAGGAGCTTGTTGAATTCTGAGTTGGGAATTATCGTTGTAAGGTTGTGATATTTTTCAAGGTTTTGACACATAAACACATTTGTATGATTTTACATGATTGTGTTATCTTACTAAATTATTAAATATGTTTGCTTATGTTTGGTATATGATTCTTTATTGTAGATTGAAAATGTCTAAAAACGCTTTATCATCGATACTTGACAAAAACCAATTAACCGGTGAGAACTATAATGATTGGAAACGGAACCTGGACATCGTCCTATCCTTTGAGAAACTGAAATATGTACTGACAACTCCTTGTCCTCCCGAGCCTACGGGAGACTCAAGTAATGAGCAATTCCAAGCGTACGAACGCTGGAAAGATGCTAATGATCAGGCCCGCTGCTATGTTATGGCTAGCATGAATAACGTGCTGCAGGCTCAACATCAGGATTATGAGACTGCGAAGCAGATCTTGGATAATCTTGAGGACATGTTTGGAGGCCAGGCCATAACAAAGCGGCAAGGGGCGCTTCGGAAACTCTTAAACTGTAGACAGAGACCGGGGACATCTGTAAAGGAGCACATGATGTTGGTCATGGGTTACCTCGCTGAGGCTCAAACCAATGGAGCCGACATCGATGCTGAAACTCAGATGACTATGGTCTTTGAGACTCTGTCTAAGGAATTTATTCCGTTTAGAGCTACTTTTAATCTAAGCAATAGACGGGATATGACCTTGACAGAACTGATGAAACAGTTACAAGAGTTTGAACTGCTGATCAGGGAATCTCCTGCTGGTGGAGAGGCCAATATGGTAGCTGCTTCTGGTTCCAATCCTAACTCTGGGAATGGAAAGAAGCAACGGGCCAAGAGTGGTAAGTCTTCTATTCCTATTGCTACCAAGAGCAAGAAGAAAAAGAAGAAGAACCCAAAGAAGCTTAAGTGCTTCTTTTGTGGTAAGGTCGGGCATATAAAGAAGCATTGCAAGGACTTCCTTTCCAAGGGAGGTAGGTGTGATCTTCTATATTTAGAAACTTGTTTGGTTGAGGAATCCAGTGACATTTGGGTCATAGATTCTGGTGCAACTAATCATGTTTGTGTTTCTCTGCAGGGATTCAAAGAAACGAGAAGTCTACTTCGTGAAGACTTAACGCTTCGGATGGGCGATGGATCCTTGGTCTCAGCGGAAGCAGTGGGAGATGTCCATCTTTATTTTGATAATTATAGGAGTTTAATTTTGCGAGATTGTTTTTATGTTCCTAAATTTAAAAGGAATTTAATTTCTGTATCTTCTTTATTTAAAGACTCCTACGTGGTATCTTTTAATGAAAAAGTGGTGATTCGTAAAAACAAATCTTTTATTTGTTCTGGATGGATGCAAAATAATCTATATTTTATCAAACCTAAGATGGACTTATTGCTTAATGCTGAGATAAATGATAATGACTCAAAAAGACTTAAAACTTCTCACTCTAATAAGACTTATCTTTGGCATTTGCGCCTTGGCCATATTAACCTGAATAGGATTCAAAGGTTGGTAAGGGATGGACCTTTAAGTCACTTAAAGGTGGAATCTATACCTCAATGTGAGTCTTGTTTGGAGGGTAAAATGACCAAAAGACCATACGGGTCTAAGGGCAATAGGGCCGAAGGGGTTCTAGAACTTGTGCATAGTGATGTTTGCGGACCGATGAACATCCGGGCACGAGGAGGGTATGAGTACTTCGTCACTTTTATTGACGATTACTCAAGATATGGGTATGTGTACCTAATGCACCACAAAAGCGAAACTTATGATAAGTTCAGGGAGTTTCGGGCTGAAGTGGAAAAGCAATTGGGTAGACCCATAAAGGCACTTCGATCTGATCGAGGTGGGGAATACCTTTCTGATGAGTTCTTGGGACACTTGTTAGAGAATGGGATTTTATCCCATTTGACTGCGCCGGGCACTCCGCAGCAGAATGGCGTAGCGGAGAGAAGGAACAGGACTTTGTTGGACATGATTCGGTCCATGATGAGTTATTCATCATTGCCTTTATCCTTTTGGGGATATGCACTACAAACCGCATGTTATCTTTTGAACAATGTGCCTTCAAAATCGGTCCCTAAAACTCCTCACGAGTTGTGGACAAGACGGAAGACATCCTTAAACCATATTCGCATATGGGGATGTCCAGCTCATGTCCTGTTTAAGGATCCGAATAAGTTGGAAGCACGTTCAGAAGTTTGCGTGTTTGTAGGATATCCAAAAGGGACTAAAGGGGGTTATTTTTATAACCCAAAGGAAAATAAAGTCGTGGTTTCAACTAATGCAACTTTCCTTGAGGAGAGTTACATGAACGACTTTAAACCTCAAAGCAAAGTGGTGCTTGAGGAGTTGAGGGGTAATCCGTTTACTCCGGAGGTTCCGAACGAAACCATTCCGATCGGTGTAGAAAAACCAAACAAACCTGAACAACAACCACAGGGGCTTCGGCGTAGTGGGAGGATCGGGCGTCAACCTCAGAGGTATATGTTCAATGGGGAGGTCTTTTTGGCTGAACCGGATGAACATGACAGGGATCCTTATACTTACGCAGAAGCTATGGAGGATGTTGATTCAAGACTCTGGACAGAGGCCATGAACGTTGAGATGAAGTCTATGGAGACTAATCGGGTCTGGGAGCTCGTGGATCTTCCCGAAGGGGTAAAACCCATAGGGTGTAAGTGGATCTACAAGAGGAAAAGAGGAGTGGATGGAAAGGTCGAAACCTTTAAGGCTAGACTGGTAGCTAAGGGTTATACGCAAAAGGAAGGAATCGATTATGAGGAAACCTTTTCGCCTGTAGCCATGCTTAAGTCCATCCGGATTCTCTTGTCCATAGCTGCCGCTCTCGACTACGAGATTTGGCAGATGGATGTCAAGACGGCTTTTCTAAATGGCTATCTTGATGAGTCCATTTATATGGAACAACCAGACGGGTTCAAGGTCGCGGGTCAAGAGGGTAAGGTTTGTAAGTTGCTAAAGTCTATTTATGGACTTAAGCAGGCTTCTCGTTCTTGGAACATAAGATTTGATCAAGTGATCAAGACTTATGGGTTCTCACAAAATGTGGATGAACCATGTGTTTACAAACACATTAAGAATGGGAAGGTGGTTTTTCTACTACTCTATGTAGATGACATTCTGCTAATTGGCAATGACGTTGGGGCGTTGTCATCGGTCAAATTATGGTTGACCAAGCAGTTTGACATGAAGAACTTGGGTGAGGCTAATTTTGTTCTCGGTATCCAGATCTTGCGGGATAGGAAGAACAAAATGATAGCTTTGTCACAGGCCGGCTACATAGATAAAATTCTCAGGAGGTTTGCAATGCAGGATTCCAAGAAAGGTGGGCAACCATCTAGGTCTGGAATTACTCTTTCTAAGAAAGACTCTCCAAAGTCTTATGAAGAAAGAGAATACATGAAGAAGGTGCCTTATGCTTCGGCAGTGGGTAGTCTCATGTATGCCATGCTTTGCACTCGACCGGATATTAGCTATGCGGTCGGGATTGTGAGTCGATTTCAGGCGGATCCAGGACCGAACCATTGGGTTGCGGTAAAGCATATTTTCAAGTACCTGAGAAGGACTCGAGGGTATATGCTTGTGTATTCGGGTGAGGATTTAACTCCTCTAGGATACACTGATTCGGATTTTCAATCCTGCCTGGATTCTAGGAAATCGACTTCAGGGTTTGTGTTTACTCTGGGTGGCGGTGCCATCAGTTGGAGAAGTGCGAAGCAAGATTGCACTTCGGATTCAACGATGGAGGCCGAGTATGTGGCGGCTAGTGATGCTTCGAAAGAAGCAGTGTGGCTCCGCAAGTTCCTTGGAGATCTTGAGGTAGTTCCTGGTATGGATAAAGCGGTATCACTGTACTGTGATAACAGTGCGGCGGTAGCTAATGCTAAGGAACCAAGATTTCACAAGAAGAGTAAGCATATTGATCGGAAGTATCATGTGATAAAGGACTTCGTTGAGAGCGGGCATGTCACGGTGTGCAAGATCGCGTCAGAGGACAATTTAGCTGATCCATTTACGAAGACACTTTCTGGGAGAGTCTTCGAAAGGCATGTGGAAGCTATGGGGATGCGAAATTTGCAGTATTTACTCACTTAGTGCAAGTGGGAGATTGTTAGACATGTATGCTCTAAGGAGTAAAATGTAATACGTTTTTGGAGACATTTTTATCAATAAAGAATTTATTCATTTATATATACCAAATATTGTCCTCTTTACGTTCATATTCGTTGAATGTATGATAAGCAAACAGTAGTCTGAGACTGTCAGTCTAAACCTTAAGAGTTGGGCATATGATGGGATGATTATGCGGTAGACACGACTCTTAAGGTGATGGTCTAAAATATATGATCCGCAATCGAGGGAATAAAGTTGGGCACTTTATTCATGTAAAGATTGTTATGTTGTCTATATCCCTTTTGGGAGATGGTTTGTCTTGGCCATCGGAGTTGGACTCCGTGAATAGAAACATTGGCGCGTTGTCATAGGTGACGATGTGTTGGATCGGGACATAAAGTGAATTGATTTGGATTAATAATTCTGTCTTGGCAAATCGATTCACTTTAGACAGTCGTTTGTATTGTATCTTAATCCTGAGATGAATAATGGGCCCGTTGTCTCGACTTGTGTCTTTTGATGTACCAATGGGTGACTCCCACATCTCTATAGTGGCATGCATGCCGGTACGTTGGAGGCATGACTCTTGATAGCGTAGACTTGTTATTCATAGATATGGAATCCATAGCTCCTCTTTAGGAGTAATGATATCCTCTTATATGCGTTGTCCTGTAATTGGAAAACTGGAGCGCTCAACCATTTGGATACATAGGTGTAACCGAATGGTATACTATCTTTGGATGGTAAGTTTTCTGATGGTGAGACAATGGAACGTAAGATAAAAATAATCGGGAAGGTAAGACAGAACTTGTCCTTAAGCCGATTATGGATGATCATATGGGGATGCGATACACTATGATATGTCATGGAGACTTAGCTACATGAGCTTCGTAATTCTGTAAAGTTCGAGAGTGCAGCTCCAAGCTTTTAGTGGAGTAGCGTTGGAGTTGATAATTGTGAAATGTATATCTGGGATATTGGGTTTCATAATTATCATGAGCTTGAACTTTATAGGTCCATTTTGGTCCCCTTTGCTAGCTCACAAAGTCCTGTAACGACACGGCGTGCTTTTCCAATAATTGGTGACTTATGTCGGATTTATCAGATTGGTTTAAAATTTATAAGAATCAAATAATTCATGTCTGTTTATCGGTTGAATTAATTTTGTAAGAAATTAGTTCAAGATGAACTTGTTGAATTATGGCGTTCGGATAATTCTTGTCTGTTTATCGGTTGTTTTAATTTTGGACAATTAGAACAAGATAAACTTGTAGAATTATTTGAATTGATTTATTTTCTTAGAGATTATCTTGATAGAGTTTGATTTGATCAGATATCTTTTCTATTGGGCTATTTGAATCAAAACTGAGACTTTATCCTTTAGAATCTCGGGTGGAAAATAAAAGATTCGCGGAGATTTTTTCTCGGCAGTTCGGCCTGCCGATCAGAAAGTTCGGCCTGCCGAACTGGCCAGTTCGGCCTGCCTATCTCACAGTTCGGCATGCCGACCGCGACAGCTAAGATTACGCGTTTTTCACGCGTATCTTATCAGATATTGATCCGAACTTGATTCTGTTTCGATTTTTGAGACCTAATCTGATATGGACTGACCCCAAGGACCAATAGGTATAAAAAGGGAGTGAGTCTAATGATTTACTCAGATCAATTTGAGAGATCAAGAGTGATACTCTTCTAGTGAGCATCTGAAAACTCCCTGAGAGCTTTTGTTCACAAATCACGAACACTAGCTTTGGGTTCTCTCTATTGGTTGGAAGGAGAGTCACCGGTGGAAGAGCTGTACGTGTGAGCCCACACTCACTCCGGTTGTGGATAGAGAATAGCAAAGAAGACCAGTTGGTTGAGGCTCTTCTGGAACGTTACTTCTCTACACAGGTCGCGGAGGTTCTTCGGCACACTGAGGTTAGTAAGATCTGTTTAATTTATACATATAACATGTCATACTTGTATTTTGGAAAATACTCTGATGAAAATTTTTAAAAATTCCGCTGCGCACTTTGTTTCCAACAACCTAGGACCCGTATGATCTAACATATATTAATAATCATTTCTTTGGCCATTAATTTTATTAACAGAGCTCCTAGGGGAGATAGATAATGAAATTAACATGAGTATATAATCACCGTTTCAATATTTTATCTATTATTTCTAATCACTACCTAGGAGTGTGCAATGATAAATCATGCTAAAACACCTTGTCTTCTCAAAGATCCAACCTGGTATATGATGAAGTCCCTTCCTAGGGGTCGGAATCACCATATGCTACCTATGGACCAACGATGGAGGCCATAGGCCCTTTCTTCAAAAACCTTCTTCCACTCAATCTTTTGAAATCAAGGTTTTATTTTAAGAACATGCATGAACAATTTTTAATGAGCGGCACTCCCTATGCTATATGACATGTTATCAACATACATGACAAATGATATTATAATGCAGACAAGCAAAGTAATCATGCAAAAGCCACAAGTAAAATAATAATAAATAACCGTAAATTATGGTCCCACCCTAGAGAATAGAAAATAAAGATTAAAAGAGATTAATCAAAATATATCATCGATTCTTCATCCTTAAATCGTCAAATTGTATCCTTCTTCATGTCTTCAATCCTGCATAGATCAAATGCTCCATATTTTCGATCATATCCAATTTTAAAGTTTCTCAGAATTGTCCCAAAATAAAATCAAAACTACATTGAAAAACATACCTTTTCTAAAAAATCCATAGCTTTCTGCTGGAATGTTGATCTACGTTGTCAACCTGTCGGTCATGACCTTCGGCCAGCCGAACCTCATAGTCCAGCCTGCCGGTCATGATAGATTGACATGCCAAACTTGAAAGTTTGGCCTACCACTAGAGCCATCAGAATTCTGTCCCATAGACGGCTTACCGATCCCAGAGGTTCGGCCTGCCAAACTATGACCATTGGCTTGCCGACCGAGCAAAAATCACGATTTCTAGAAAATACAGTTCTTATGTAGTTTTTTAATCTTATCTTCAATAATTCAAAAACATAAAAATTTGAGACTCAGGAAATACCTGTGGAACGCTATCGTCCATCTTTTAGATCCATCTTCTACATCCTTCTTCTTTGAATGATTATTTAATTACAAAATTTTTATAAATTTAAAATTAAACAATAATTCCTAGACAATGATGATAGACTGCCATCTAATTATATGAAAAATTTAGATATACACTCTAACCTCTAAGGAATGATAAATGGCATAAATTAATTAATCAATAAATAATTAAATAATAATTTAATCAACTATAATTAATTAATAAACATTCACCATATAATCCATGACAACATATATATATATATAGAAACCCTAGAGTGCCAACTCTATAAAAAATGAAATTCAAGTATAGAAAAGACCAATATCACATAATTTATTCATATAGCACGATCATAAACTCGTAAATTTATGTAAAAACTATGGCTCTAATACCAATTGTTGAAAAACAGTACACAGCAAAAATTTTAAAATTTCTAATTAGAGTATTTTTTAAAACATAAGTTTGATACAATATATGCATAAATTAACTAGATCTTACAAACTTTATTTGCTGAAGAGCTCCCGCAATCTGTGAAGAAAAGGGCGTTCCAGAAGAGTATTAACCAACTGGTCTTCTTTGCAATTCTCTATCCACGATCAGAGTGCGCATGGGCACACGTCGTTTAGCTCTTCCCCAGTGACTCTCTTCCAACCAATTGAGAAAACCCAAAACTAAGGTTCATGATTTGTGAACAATAGCTCTTAGGGAGTTGATCTAAATAACATATAAGTCTCACTCCCTGTTTATAGAGGTTAGACCCAAAGGTTAGTCCTTATCAAATAAGGCTTTGAAAATTAGAATCTAGATCAATATCTGATAAAATTGCTTGAAAACATGTATTCTGATTATCGTTCAGTCGGCAGGCCGAACTGGCAGATTAGCCTACCAAACTGACAGATTAGCCTACCGAACTTACTCCATTGGCAAGCCAAACTAGAAGATCGGCCCGTCAAACTAATGATAAATGATCCCTATGAATCTTTATTTCTCACCTGAGATTCTTAGTATAAAGCCTCAGTTTTAATACAAATAACCCAATAGAGAAGTTATCTATTCAAAACAACTATATCTAGATAATCTCTAAGAAAATAAATATTTTCGATAATTTAATAAGTTTATCTTGAATTAATTTACACAAAATTAATTCAACCAATAAACAGACATAAATTATCTGATCCTATCGAATTTCAGCCAATCTGATAATTTAACATAAGTTACCAATTTATTGAAGAACACGTTATATCGTTACAGGATTTATTATGAGCTAGCAAAGGGGACCTGATGGACCTATATAGTTCAAGCTCCTGATAATTATGAAACCCAATATCTCATATATACATTTCATAATTATCAACTCTAACGCTACTCCACTAAAAGCTTAGAGCTACACTCTCGAGCTATATAGAATTACAAAACCAGAATAGCTAAGTCTCCATGACATATCATAATGTATCGCATCCCCATAGGATTATCGATAATCGGCTTAAAGATAAATTTTGTCTTACCTTTTTTATTATTTTTCTCTTACGTACTATTAGACGATATAACAATCTTTGCATGAATAAAGCACCAAACTTTATTCTTTCAATTATGGATCTTATGATTGAGACTGTCACCTTTAGAATAATGTCTTCTGCGTAATCTGTCCATCATATGTCTAATTCCAAAGGCTTAAACCGACAGTCTCAGATTTTGTTTGTTTATCATACATTCAACAAATATTAACATAGAGAGGACAACAATTTGGTATGTGAATAATAAATAAAATTCTTCATTGATAAAAATGTCTCCAAAAACATATTATATTTTTACTCCTTAAGGCATACATGCTAATAGGAGGCAGCTGCTATTTTGATAAAAATGAGCCATATTGAGGTCCAATTATAATTATTGCAAAACATAGAAAGTTTAGATTTTGACGAGATGAAGAACTTTCATGAAGAGATGTTTTTGAGATTATATCTCTAAGACACTATTACAAGCAGATTAAGAAAACTGCCAGTTTTTAATTGGTAGACCCGTAGCATTACGATGCTAAACACGGGCCCAACACCCTTATTAGTTTAAAAACCACCTCTTGGATTTAAGTTTTGACAATGTAGAGTTTGAAACACCATAGAACGCCTCCATATTTGATGGGCTATATTGGGATTAGGAAAGTAAATGAGAATCTAAATATGGACCCTTATGCAATTGCAAGCCCAACAAGAGTAATAAAGAAAATTTTTTATTTAAGACAGTTTATAGATAAGATAATTAATTAATTATTAACTAATTAATTAATTATTAACTCTAGTACAACTACTTAAAAGTAATTAAAGAGAATTAAATTATGAGGATTAGGTCAATTAAACCTTGTAATAAATATGATGAATTATGATCCTTTAATAAAGGAAAATATATCTTAAGAAAGGATTTAATTCCTTCATTTTTATGCTAAATTAAATAGCACAAGACAAGTTAATTTTACACTACTAATGAGTGTTCTTCTACAAAATTTAACAGTAGTAGATAGGAAACTTTGGCGAGTGGCGAATCCTAGTGCTGGAAAACAGATAAGTAGGAATCTTGCGTATAGTATGAATAGTTTTTAAATAAAATAAATATCATGTTTTTATAAAAAATTATAAATGCATTGTTATGCCTTTTATTATAGTATGTGATGCCATGCCATACTGCATACTCATTGTCGATGCTTACCGAGGTTCGACGTTGAATCAACACCACGTGGGCTGCGCATGGTGTCTAGCTCTTCTCGGCTCGCCTCTACCTAGTCAGGTGTACCTGTAACAACATGAGAGATGCTTCGGAGGTGAGAGAAAAGATGTCAGTCAATAGATAAGGGCTTTCTGATTCTCAAGGCAGAGGTTATTCGACAGAGGAGGGGAGCTTGTTAGGTGGGAAGGAGCATCTCTCTCTAGAATACAATAAATGCATCTTATTTATAGGCTACCATTTAGACTGGGTGTCAGGTGGGTTTTGCCCACAACCCAAGTGTCATATCAAGGTATGTCAGGCAGTAGGTGAAAAGTGTCACATCCCTCCATCGATGGATCGATTTCCATAGGACGGTGAGTTGTTTGCCATTTGTTGGCCTGTGGTGGCGAGTAGCAGTCCACTTATGAATGAGAATAATCCGACCCAAGCTGGTACATAGCCCAAGGTGGCAACCTATTGAGGTACAGCCCTGGAGGCCCTGAAAAGCACCTCAGATGCAATGTCCATTGTGTGGGGGTTGGTAGTTTGCTCCCTAGTAGCTCCACCAAGCTGTTGGCAGACCACCCGGAGTTCATCTCCTCGATGGTGGTGCCAAGCTCACCCTCAACATTAGCCACCCAGTTCACCTGGTCGGTGTCCGACCAGGTGGACTACGCCAAGTAGGTGAGGTCGGCTAGAGAAAGAAGACCAAAAGGCATTCCAAAGTGGTGTGAGATGAAAGGTCACGCAGATCAACCGAGGGACACGTGTCGCTCTGTGGTCGACTACGTTGACTGTCAGGCGCAATCATCGTGCCTTTTCATTTTCTGCACCCAGATTTCATGCCTGAAATGCCTATAAATAGGGCCTTTTTTCCTGTCATTTTCACGCAATTAAGATTAGATTTCGCATCGATGAGTTCTCAGCTGCCGAGCTATAGTTTCTTAGACCAAAAACTCCAAGTTCCTAAACTTCCACAGCCCGATTAGGTAACTTCTCGAGAAGCACGAAAAATGTGTGATGTGTTTGATTCTCAAAATGTTAACATTTCCTGGTTGAAAAGTAGCCCAAAGGCTAGCTCGCCCACTGTTCAAGTTGATATCAAGAACGTGTCCCCAGAGTAGGACGGGGCCGACCGACTCGAACAAATATTGAGGGTCAACTCCTAGACAGTCCTCAAGTAGGAGTTCCTCAACTTGCTTGATGGGGAGCGCTCGGTAAGGCCATGTAGGTGCAAAAACCCTTACATTAGGGCAGCCACCGCAGGCTCCTCTTAAGTTACTGCCCAGGAGCGAGCTGAGTTGGAGGCAGCCGGTGATGTTCCGAGCATATCCAGCCAAAATTCTAGGGCCCTGTCCAGGTCACGGGTAGGAATATAGTGGATATTTTTGACGAGGAGAGTGCGGCTAAAAAGGTAGAGGGGGCAGAGCAGCCTGATATAGAAGAGGACGAGTGGGTCTGAGTCACCCAGGTCTAGGGGGTGACTGCTTATAGGGTGACCTGGCCTAGGTAGGCTTCGACAGCGGCCTATACCAGCGTTATAATGGAGTCTTGATTAGAGGACCTGCATACCAAGTTCAATATCCCAGACGACGTGATCCTTATCCTACCCGAGGAGAACGATTCACCCCTGAAGCCACCCAAGGGGTGCATAATGCTCTATGTTGAGTTTTTTAGGGCTGGGCTGCGCCTCCCGTTCCATCCATTCCTCCACCGGGCACTTAACAATTTTAATGTGTGCCTGGCTCAGCTTAACCCAAACAATTACAGGTCGCTAATGGGGATGTACATGTTATGGAGGTACCATCGGGCAACTAAAATGCCGTTGGAAGCAAGAAAGACTTCATTTTGTGCAACCCTGACTCAGACAAACTCTAGAAGTATGAGTGGTTCTATGTCGGGGGTAATAATATAGCTCGAGCCGGTGAGGCCATCCCTGCTGACTAGCTTGTACCAAGGACGTTCGAACAAGTGCACATGTGGTCTAAGAGGCGTTGGGCACCGAGCCATGTGATCAGGGCGGTTAAAGACCTGTTCGAGAAGCCGAAAGCGACCAGGCAGTAGTCCATTTTGCTCGGGAAGGAGACTCTTTCTGGTTATGGCTGGTTCGGGGAACCTAGTAGAACAAATCCCCCACCAATCTGCCCTGCTCGGTGACAGTCGCCAGGGCGAGTACCGTGGATGTCTTGGGGCCGAGCACTTCCCAATCCAGGTGGTCGATGAGGCTGTTGGAAAAAAAGTGAAGTACGCAGCGAAATTATTATTATTTTTTAAAAAATTTTATATCAGAGTAATTTCCAAAACACAAGTTTGACATGCTATATGTATAAATTAAACAGATCTTACTAACATTTGTATGCCGAAGAACCTCCGCAACCCGTGAAGAGAAGTAACGTTCTAGAAGAGCCTTAACCAATTGAACTTCTTTGCTATTCTCTATCCACGATCGGAATGAGTGTGTGCTCACACATACAACTCTTCCACTGGTGACTCTCCTTCCAACCAATCGAGAGAACCCAAAACAAGTGTTCATGATTTGTGAACAATAGCTCTCAAGGAGTTTTCAGATTCTCACTTAGCAGAGTATCACTCTTAATCTCTCAATTGATTTGAGTAACTCATGAGACTTACTCCCTTTATATAGCGATTGGTCCTGGGGTCAGTCCTTATCAGATTAGGTCTCAAAAACTCAAAACAGAATCAAGTTTGAATCAATATCGGATAAGATCCACGTGAAAATGCGTAATCTTATCTCTCGCTAATCGGCAGGTCGAACAGCCTGATCGGTAGGCCAAACAGGCCCCATCGGCAGGCCAAACTCCCACGTAAATCTCTCCACAAATCTTTTATTTTCCAACCGAGATTCAATAGGATAAAGTTTCAGTTTTAATTCAAATAACGCAATAGAGAAGTTATCTTATCAAAACAACTTTATCAAGATAATCTCTAAGAAAATAAATCAATTCACAATAATTCTACAAGTTTATCTTAATCTAATTAAATCCAATTAAATTAATCGATAAACAGACAAGAATTATCCGATCCCAATAATTCAACAAGTTTATCTTGAATTAATTTTATTACAAAATTAATTCAACTGATAAACAGACATGAATTATTTAATTCTTCCAAATTTAACCAATTTGATAAATCCGACATAAGTCACCAATTATTGGAAAAGCACGCCGAGCTGTTGCAGGATTTTGTGAGCTAGCAAAAGGGACCAAATGGACCTATATAGTTCAAGCTCCTGATAATTATGAAACCCAATATCCTAGATATATATTTCATAATTATCAACTCCAACACTACTCCACTAAAAGCTTGGAGCTGCACTCTCGAACTACATAGATTTACGAAGCCCGTATAGCCAAGTCTCCATGACATATAATAGTGTATCGTATCCCCATATGATAATCCATAATCGGCTTTAGGACAAGTTCTATCTTACCTTCCCGATTATTTTTATCTTACGTTCCATCAACTCACCATCAAAAAACTTACTGTCCAAAGATAGTATACCATTCGGTTACACTTATGTATCCAAATGGTTGAGCGCTCCAGTTTTTCAATTATAAGACAACGCATATAAGAGGATATCATCACTCCTAAAGAGCAGCTATGGATTCCATATCTATGAATAACAAGTCTACGGTATCAAGAGTCATGCCTCCAATGTACCAGCATGCATACCACTATTAAGATGTAGGTGTCACCCTTTGGTACATCAAAAGACATAATCAAGACAACGGGCCAACTATTCATCTCAGGATTAAGATACAACACAAATGATTGTCTAAAGTGAATCAATTTGCCGAGACAGAATTATTAATCCAAATCAATTCACTTTATGTCCCGATCCAACATATTGTCACCTATGACAACATGCCAATGTTTCTATTCACAGAGTCCATCTCCGATGGTCAAGACAAACCATCTCCCAAAAGGGATATAGACAACATAACAATCTTTGCATGAATAAAGCATCCAACTTTATTCCCTTGATTGTGGATCGTATGATTTAGACCATCACCTTAAGAATCGTGTCTTCTGCATAATCCGTCCATCATATACCTAATTCTTAAGGTTTAGACCGACAGTCTTAGACTATTGTTTGCTTAACATACATTCAACAAATATGAATGTAAAGAGGACAAGATTTGGTACATAAATAATGAATAAATTCTTTATTGATAAAAAAATGTCTCAAAAAACTTATTACATTTTTACTCCCTAGAGCATACATGTCTAACAATCTCCCATTTGCACTAAGTGAGTAAATATGACAAATCTCGCATCCTTATAGCTTCCACATGCCTCTCGAAGACTCTCCAAGTAAGTGTCTTCATAAATGGATCAGCTAAATTGTCCTCTGACGCGATCTTGCACACCATGACATGCCCGCCCTCAACGAAGTCCTTTATCACATGATACTTTGGATCAATATGTTTACTCTTCTTGTGAAATCTTGGTTCCTTAGCATTAGCTACTGCTGCATTCTTATCACAGTACAGTGATATCGCCTTATCCATGCCAAGAACAACCTCAAGATCCCCAAGTAACTTGCAGAGCCACACTGCTTCTTTCGAAGCATCACTAGCTGTCACATACCTGGCCTCCATCGTTGAATCTGAAGTGCAATCTTGCTTAGCACTTCTCCAACTAATGGCACTGTCGCCCAGAGTAAACATAAAACCCGAAGTCGATTTCCTAGAATCTAAACAAGATTGAAAATCCGAATCAGTATATCCTAGAGGAGCCAGGTCCTCACCGAATATACAAGCATATACTCTCGAGTCCTTTGTAGGTACTTTAAAATATGCTTTACTGTAACCCAGTGGTTCGATCCTGGATCCGCCTAAAATTGACTTACAATCCCGACCGCATAGCTAATATCCGGTCGTGTGTAAAGCATGGCATAGATGAGACTACCCACTGCTGAAGCATAAGGCACCTTCTTCATGTATTCTCTTTCTTCATAAGACTGTGGAGAGTCTTTCTTAGAAAGAGTAATTCCAGACCTAGATGGTTGCCCACCTTTCTTGGAATCCTGCATTGCAAACCTCTTGAGAATTTTATCTATGTAGCCGGCCTTAGATAAAGCTATCATTTTGTTCTTCCTATCCCGAAAGATCTGGATACTGAGAACAAAATTAGCCTCTCCTAATTCCTTCATGTCAAACTGTTTAGTCAACCATAATTTGACCGATGACAATGCCCCAACGTCATTGCCAATCAGTAGAATGTCATCTACATAGAGTAGTAGAAAAACCACCTTCTGATCCTTCATGTGTTTATAAACACATGGTTCATCCGCATTTTGTGAGAACCGATAAGTCTTGATCACCTGATCAAGTCTTAGATTCTAAGAATGAGAAGTTTGCTTAAGTCCATAAATTGACTTTAGCAGCTTACAAACCTTACCCTCTTGACCTGTGACCTTGAACCCGTCTGGCAATTCCACATAAATGGATTCATCAAGATAGCTATTTAGAAAAGCCGTCTTGACATCCATATGCCAAATCTCGTAGTCGAGAGCGGCAGCTATGGACAAGAGAATCTGGATGGACTTAAGCATGGCAACAGGTGAAAAGGTTTCCTCATAATCAATTCCTTCCTTTTGCGTATAACACTTAGCTACCAGTCTAGCCTTAAAGGTTTTGACCTTTCCATCCACTCCTCTTTTCCTCTTGTAGATCCACTTACGCCCTATGGGTTTTACCCCTTTGGGAAGATCCATAAGCTCCCAAACCCGATTAGTCTCCATAGACTTCATCTCTGTGTTCATGGCCTTTGTCTAGAGTTTTGAATGAACATCCTCCATAGCTTCTGCGTAAGTATAAAGATCCCTGTCATGTTCATCCGGTTTAGTCAAGAAGACCTCCCAATTAAACATATAGCTCTCAAGTTGATGCCCGATCCTTCCACTACGCCGAAGCCCCTTAGGTCGTTGTTCAGGTTCGTTTGGTTTTTCTACACTGATCGGAATGGTTTCGTTTGGAACCTCCAGAGTGATCGGATCACTCCTTAACTCCTCATGCACCACTTTGCTTCGAGGTTTAAAGTCGTCCATGTAACTCTCCTCAAGGAAAGTTGCATTAGTTGAAACAACGTTTTTATTTTCCTTTGGGTTATAAAAATAAACCCCTTTAGTCCCTTTTGGATATCCTACAAACACGCAAACTTCCAAACGTGCTTCCAACTTATTTGGATCCTTAAACAGGACATGAGCCAGACATCCCTATATTTGAATATGGTTTAAGGATGTCTTCCTTCTTGTCCACAACTTGTGAGGAGTTTTAGGGACCGATTTTGAAGGCATAATGTTCAAAAGATAACATGCAGTTTGTAGTGCATATCCCCAAAAGGATAAAGTTAATGATGAATAACTCATCATGGACCTAATCATGTCCAACAAAGTCCTATTTCTTCTCTCTGCTATGCCATTCTGTTGTAGAGTGCCTGACGCAGTCAAATGGTATAAAATCCCATTCTCTAACAAGTGTCACAAGAACTCATCAAAAAGGTATTCTCCACCTTGATCGGATCGAAGTGCCTTTATGGGCCTACCCAATTGCTTTCCCACTTCAGCCCGAAACTACCTGAACTTATCAAAAGTTTTGCTTTTATGGTGCATTAGGTACACTTACCTATATCTTGAGTAATCGTCAATAAAAGTGACGAAGTACTCATACCCTCCTCGTGCCCGGATGTTCAACGGTCTGCAAACATCACTATCCACAAGTTCTAGAACCCCTTCGACCTTATTGTCTTTAGACCCGAATGGTCTTTTGGTCATTTTAACCTCCAAACAAGATTCACATTGAGGTATAAATTCCACCTTTAAGTGACTTAAAGGTCCATCCCTTACCAACCTTTGAATCCTATTCAGGTTAATATGACTAAGGCGCAAATGCCAAAGATAAGTCTTATTAGAGTGAGAAGTTTTAAGTCTTTTAGAGTTATTATCATCCATCTCAGCATTAAGCAATAAGTCCATCTTAGGCTTGATAAAATATAGATTATCTTGCATCCATCCAGAACAGATAAAAGATTTGTTTTTACGAATCACCACTTTTTCATTAAAAGATACCATGTAGGAGTCTTTAAATAAACAAGATATAGAAATTAAATTCCTTTTAAATTTAGGAACATAAAAGCAATCTTTCAAAAATAAATTCCTATAGTTATCAAAGTAAACATGGACGTCTCCCACTGCTTCCGCTGAGACCAAGGATCCATCGCCCATCCAAAGCGTGAAGTCTTCATGCAGCAGACTTCTCGTTTCTTTGAACCCCTGCAGAGAAACACAAACATGATTAGCTGCATTAGAATCTATGACCCAAATGTCATTGGATTCTTCAACCAAACAAGTTTCTAAATACAGAAGATCACACCTACCTCCTTTGAAAAGGAAGTCCTTGCAATGCTTCTTAATATGCCTGACCTCTCCACAGAAGAAGCACTTAAGCTTCTTTCGGTTCTTCTTCTTCTTCTTCTTTCTCTTGGTGTTAGCAGGAACACAAGACTTCCCATTCTTGGCCGGTTGCTTCTTTCCATTCCTAGAGTTAGAATTGGAACTAGAAGCAGCTACCATGTTGGCCTCACCACTCGCAGGGGACTCCCTGATCACCAGTTCAAACTCCTGTAACTGTTTCATTAATTTTATCAAGGTCATATCCCATCTATTGCTTAAATTAAATGTAGCTCTAAACAAAATAAATTCCTTAGACAGAGTCTCAAAGACCATAGTCATTTGAGTTTCAGCATCGATGTCGGCTCCATTGGTTTGAGCCTCAGCTAGGTAACCCATGACCAACAGCATATGCTCCTTTACAGATGTCCCTGGTCTTTGTCTACAGTTTATGAGTTTCTAAAGCGCCCCTTGCCGCTTTGTTATGGCCTGGCCTCCAAACAAATCCTCAAGATTATCCAAGATCTGCTTCGTGTTAGATATTTATGCCCTAAAGAGTAAAAATGTAATACGTTTTTGGAAACATTTTTATCAATAAAGAATTTATTCATTTATATATACCAAATCTTGTCCTCTTTACATTCATATTTATTGAATGTATGTTAAGCAAACAATAGTTTGAGACAGTCAGTCTAAACCTTCAAGAATTGGGCATATGATGGATAATTATGTGGAAGACACGATTCTTGAGGTGACAGTCTAAAACATATGATCCACAATCGAGGGAATAAAGTTGGGTGCTTTATTCATGCAAAGATTGTTATGTTGTCTATATCCCTATTGGGAGATGTTTGTCTTAACCATCGGAGTTGGACTCCGTAAATAGAAACATTGGCACGTTGTCATAGGTGACGATGTGTTAGATCGGGACACAAAGTGAATTGATTTGGATGAGTAATTCTGTCTTGGCAAATCAATTCACTTTAGACAATCATTTGTGTTGTATCTTAATCCTGACATGGATAAATTAAATCAAGATAAACTTGTAGAATTATTGTGAATTGATTTATTTTCTTAGAGATTATCTTGATAAAGTTTGTTTTGATCAGATAACTTCTCTATTGGGTTATTTGAATCAAAACTGAGACTTTATCCTATAGAATCTTGGGTGGAAAATAAAAGATTTGTGAAGATATTTATGTGGCAGTTTGACCTGTCGATCTACGTGTTTTGCCTGCCAATGGGGCCTGTTCGGCCTACCGATCAGCGAGAGATAAGATTATGCATTTTCGCATGGATCTTATCAGATTTTGATCCAAACTTGTTTTGAGTTTTTGAGACCTAATCTGACAAGGACTGACCCCAGGACCAATCGCTATATAAAGGGAATAAGTCTCATGAGTTACTCAGATCAATTGAGAGATTAAGAGTAATACTCTTCTAGTGAGCATCTGAAAACTCCTTGAGAGCTTTTGTTCACAAATCACGAACACTAGCTTTGGGTTCTCTCGATTGGTTGGAAGGAGAGTCACTAGTGGAAGAGCTGTACGTGTGAGCCCACACTCACTCCAATCGTGGATAGAGAATAGCAAAGAAGACCAGTTGGTTAAGGCTCTTCTAGACCGTTACTTCTCTTCACGGATTGCAGAGGTTCTTCGGCACACAGAGGTTAGTAAGATTTGTTTAATTTATACGTATAGCATGTCAAAGTTGTGTTTTAAAAAAATACTCTGATGTTAAAATTTTTAAAATTCCCGTTACGCACCTCACATTGTTTTTTTTAACAATTGGTATCAGAGACATAGGTTTTTATATAAATTTACAAGTTTGTGATCATACAATATGTATAAATTTGTGATCATAATCTCTCCTATGCTTTAATTTAATTTTATAGCGAGTTGGCACTCTAGGTTTCTATATAATTTTATGTTGTCATGGATTATGTGGTGAATGTTCATTAATTAATTATGGTTGATTAAATTGTTATTTAATTATTTATTAATTAATTAATTTATACCGATTATGGTTCCTTAGAGGTTAGAATATGTATCTAGGTTCCTTAGAGGAATTGTTATTTAATTTTAAATTTGTAAAAATTTTGTAAGTAAATAATTATTCAGAAAAGACGGATCTAGAAGACGGATCTAGAAGGCAGATCTAGAAGATGGATGATTGCGCACCCAGGTATTTCCTGAGTCTCTAATTTTATGTTTTTGAATTGTTGAAAATAAAATTGATGAAATGCATTAAAATTGTATTTTCTAGAATGGAGATTTCTGCTTGGTCGGCATGCCAAACATTACAGTTCGACAGGCCGATGGTCACAAATCGGCAAGCCAGACGTGTAGTTCGGTAGGCTGTCAGTGGGGCAGAAATCGGCTGGCTCTGCCAGCAGGCCAAACTTCCAGTTCGACATGCCAAACTCTCATGGTCGGCAGGCCGATCTTTTCGATTGGCAGGCTGATGAAGCATGATCGGCAGGCCGATCACCAAGATCAGCCTGCCGACCGAGAGCAAAAAAATTTCTAAAAAAGGTGCAATTTTTGCAGTGCAAGTTTAATTTTATTTTTAAGATGATTCTAAGAAACATTAAATTTAGATATGACCAGAAATATGAAGCATTTGATTCATACGGGATTGAAGACTTGAAGATGGGAATTACATGAAGAGGGATACAACTTGAGGATTCAAGGATGAAGAATCGATATATGTCTCGATTATTCTCTTGTAATCTTAGTTTATATTCTCTTGGGTGGAACCATAATATTACGGTTATTATTATTTTGCTTGTAGCTTTGCTTGATTGCTTTGCTTGTCTGCATTATAATATGATTTGCCATGTATATGGATAACATGTCATATAGAATTGGAAGTGCCGCTCATATTAAAATTGTTCATGCATGTTCTTAAAATAAAAAATTAAATTCAAAAGATTGAGTGGGAGAAGGTTTTCGAAGAGAGAACCTAAGGCCTCCATCGTTGGTCCATAGGAAGAACATGGTGGTCCCAACCCCTAGGAAGGGATTTCTATCATGTACCAGATTGGATCTCTGAGAGGATAAGGTATTTTAGCATGATTTATGGTTGCACACCCCTAGGTGGTGATTATAAACCATAGATAAAATATTGAAACGATGGTTATACACTCACGTTAATTTTATTATTAACCTCACCTAGGAGCTCTGTTAATAAAATTAATGGCCAAAGAAACGACTATTAATATATGTTGGATCATACAGGTCCTAGATGGTATATATAAATCAGGAGGGGATCTCTGTTCCTGATTGAATTTGGCATGACTCCCCTAGGAGCTTGTTGAATTCTGAGTTGGGAATTATCGTTGTAAGGTTGTGATATTTTCAAGGTTTTGACACATAAACACATTTGTATATTTTTACATGATTGTGTTATCTTACTAAATTATTATATATTTGCTTATATTTGGTATATGATTCTTTATTATAGATTAAAAATGTCTAAAAACTCTTTACCATCGATACTTGACAAAAACCTGTTAACTGGTAAGAATTACAATGATTGGAAACGGAACCTGGATATCGTCCTGTCCTTTGAGAAACTGAAATATGTTTTGACAACCCCTTGTCCTCTCGAGCCTATGGGAGACTCATCTAATGAGCAATTCCAAGCGTATGATCGCTGGAAAGATGCTAATGATCAGGCCCGCTGCTATGTTATAGCCAGCATGAATAATGTACTGTAGGCTCAACATCAGGATTATAAGACTGCGAAGCAGATCTTCGATAATCTTGAGGATATGTTTGGAGGCCAGGCCATAACAAAGCGGCAAGGGGCGCTTCAAAAACTCTTAAATTGAAGACAGAGACCAGGGACATTTGTAAAGGAGCATATGACGTTGGTCATGGGTTACCTAGCTGAGGCTCAAACTAATGGAGCCGACATCGATGTTGAAACTCAGATGACTATGGTATTTGAGACTCTGTCTAAGGAATTTATTCCGTTTAGAGATACATTTAATTTAAGCAATAGACAGGATATGACCTTGACAGAATTAATGAAACAGTTACAGGAGTTTGAACTACTGATCAGGAAGTCTCCTGCGGGTGGTGAGGCCAACATGGTAGCTGCTTTTGGTTCCAATTATAAATCTGGGAATGGGAAGAAGCAACGGGCCAAGAACGAGAAGTCTTCTATTCCTGCTAATACCAAGAGCAAGAAGAAGAAGAAGAAGAACCCAAAGAAGCTCAAGTGCTTCTTCTGTGGTAAAGTCGGGTATATAAAGAAGCATTGCAAGGACTTCCTTCCCAAAGGAGGTAAGTGTGATCTTTTGTATTTAGAAACTTGTTTGGTTGAGGAATCTAGTGACATTTGGGTCATAGATTCCAGTGCAACTAATCATGTTTGTGTTTCTCTACAGGGGTTCAAAGAAACGAGAAGTCTGCTGCATGAAGATTTCACACTTCGGATGGGCGATGGATCCTTGGTCTCAACAGAAGAAGTGGGAGACGTCCATCTTTACTTTGATAACTATAAAAATTTATTTTTGCAAGATTGTTTTTATGTTCCTAAATTTAAAAGGAATTTAATTTCTATATCTTATTTATTTAAAGACTCCTACGTGGTATCTTTTAATGAAAAAGTGGTGATTCATAAAAATAAATCTTTTATCTGTTCTAGATGGATGCAAAATAATCTATATTTTATCAAACCTAAGATGGACTTATTGCTTACCGTTGAGATGAATGATAATAACTCTAAAAGACTTAAAACTTCTCACTCTAATAAGACTTATCTTTGGCATTTGCGCCTTGGTCACATTAACCTGAATAGGATTCCAAGATTGGTAAGGGATGGACCTTTAAGTCACTTAGAGGTGGAATCTATACCTCAATGTGAATCTTGTTTGGAGGGTAAAATGACCAAAAGACCATACGGGACAAAAGGCAATAGGGCCGAAGGGGTTCTAGAATTGTGCATAGTGATGTTTGCGGACCGATGAACATCCGGGCATGAGGAGGGTGTGAGTACTTCATCACTTTTTTTGATGATTACTCAAGATATGGGTATGTGTGCCTGATGCATCATAAAAGCAAAACTTTTGACAAGTTCCGGGAGCTTTGGGCTGAAGTGGAAAAGCAATTGGGTAGACCTATAAAGGCACTTTGATCCGATCGAGGTGGGGAATACCTTTCTAATGAGTTCTTGCGACACTTGTTAGAGAATGGGATTTTATCCCATTTGACTGTGCCAGGCACTCTTCAGCAGAATGGCATAGCAGAGAGAAGAAATAAGATTTTGTTGGACATGGTCGGTCCATGATGAGTTATTCCTCATTACCTTTATCCTTTTGGGGATATGCACTACAAATTGCATGTTATCTTTTAAACAATGTGCCTTCAAAATCGGTCCCTAAAACTCCTCATGAGTTGTGGACAAGAAGGAAGACATCCTTAAACCATATTCGCATATGGGGATGTCCGGCTCATGTCCTGTTTAAGGATCCGAATAAGTTGGAAGCACGTTTGGAAGTTTACATATTTGTAGGATATCCAAAAGGGACTAAAGGGGGTTATTTTAATAACCCGAAGGAAAAAAAAGTTGTGGTTTCTGCTAATGCAACTTTCCTTGAGGAGAGTTACATGGATGACTTTAAACCTTGAAGCAAAGTGGTGCTTGAGGAGTTAAGGAGTGATCAAATGACTCCAGAGGTTTCAAATGAAACCGTTCCAATCAGTGTAGAAAAACCAAACAAACTTAAACAACAATCCTAGGGGCTTCGGCGTAGTGGGAGGATCAGGCGTCAACCTGAGAGGTATATGTTCAATGGGGAGGTCTTCTTGGCTGAACCAGATGAACATGACAGGGATCCTTATACTTATGTAGAAGCTATGGAGGATGTTGATTCAAAACTCTAGACAATGGCCATGAACATAGAGATGAAGTCTATGGAGACTAATCAAGTCTAGGAGCTTGTGGATCTTCCCGAAGGGGTAAAACCCATAGGGTGTAAGTGGATCTACAAGAGGAAAAGAGGAGTGGATGGAAAGGTCGAAACCTTTAAGGCTAGGCTAGTAGCTAAGGGTTATACGTAAAAGGAAGGAATCGATTATGAGGAAACCTTTTTGCCTGTAGCCATACTTAAGTCCATCCGGATTCTCTTATCCATAGCTGCCACTCTCGACTATGAGATTTGACAGATGGATGTCAAGACGACTTTTCTAAATGGCTATCTTGATGAGTCCATTTATATGGAACAACCAGACAGGTTCAAGGTCACGGGTCAAGAGGGTAAGGTTTATAAGCTGCTAAAGTCAATTTATGGACTTAAGCAGGCTTCTCGTTCCTAGAACATAAGATTTGATTAGGTGATTAAGACTTATGGGCTCTTACAAAATATGGATGAACTATGTGTTTACAAACACATTAAGGATGGGAAGGTGGTTTATCTACTGCTCTATGTAGATGACATTCTGCTAATTGGCAATGACGTTGGGGCGTTGTCATCGATCAAATTATGGTTGACCAAGCAGTTTGACATGAAGGACATGGGTGAGGCTAATTTTGTTCTTCGTATCCAGATCTTTCGGGATAGGAAGAACAAAATGATAGCTTTGTCACAGGCCAGCTACATAGATAAAATTCTCAGGAGGTTTGCAATGTAGGATTCTAAGAAAGGTGGGCAACCATCTAGGTCTGGAATTTCTCTTTCTAAGAAAGACTCCCCAAAGTCTTATGA
This sequence comes from Artocarpus heterophyllus, assembly GCA_025403435.1. Classification (NCBI taxonomy): domain Eukaryota; kingdom Viridiplantae; phylum Streptophyta; class Magnoliopsida; order Rosales; family Moraceae; genus Artocarpus; species Artocarpus heterophyllus. The sequence goes on along the minus strand of CM046350.1, from coordinate 27,296,205 downwards.
AGAAAGAGAATACATGAAGAAGGTGCCTTATGCTTTAGCAGTGGGTAGTCTCATGTATGCCAGGCTTTTCACATGACCAGATATAAGTTATGCGGTCAGGATTATAAGTCAATTTCAGGCGGATCCAGGACCAAACCATTGGGTTGCAGTAAAGCATATTTTCAAGTACCTGAGAAGGACTCGAGGGTATATGCTTGTGTATTTGGGTGAGGACTTGACTCCTCTAGGATACACTGACTCAGATTTTCAATCCTGTTTGGATTCTAGGAAATCGACTTTGGGGTTTGTGTTTACTCTGGGCGCGGTGCCATCAATCGGAGAAGTGCGAAGCAAGATTGCACTTCAGATTCAACAATGGAGGCCGAGTATGTGGCAGCTAGTGATGCTTCGAAAGAAGTAGTGTGGCTCTGCAAGTTCCTTGGGGATCTTGAGGTAGTTCCTAGTATGGATAAGGTGGTATCACTGTACTGTGATAATAGTACGGCGGTTGCTAATGCTAAGGAACCAAGATTTCACAAGAAGAGTAAGCATATTGATCGGAAGTATCATGTGATAAAGGACTTCATTGAGGGCGGGCATGTCATGGTGTGCAAGATCACGTCAGAGGACAATTTAGCTGATCCATTTACGAAGACACTTACTAGGAGAGTCTTCAAGAGGCATCTAGAAGCTATGGGGATGCGAGATTTGCTGTATTTACTCACTTAGTGCAAGTGGGAGATTGTTAGATATGTATGCCCTAAGGAGTAAAAATGTAATATGTTTTTGCAGACATTTTTATTAATAAAGAATTTATTCATTTATATATACCAAATCTTGTCCTCTTTACGTTCATATTTGTTGAATGTATGTTAAGCAAACAGTAGTTTGAGACAGTCAGTCTAAACCTTTAAGAATTGGGCATATGATGGATAATTATGTGGAAGACACGATTCTTAAGGTGACAGTCTAAAACATATGATCCGCAATCGAGGGAATAAAGTAAGATTGTTATGTTGTCTATATCCCTATTGGGAGATGTTTGTCTTGACCATCGGAGTTGGACTCCGTAAATAGAAACATTGGCACGTTGTCATAGGTGACGATGTGTTGGATCGGGACACAAAGTGAATTGATTTGGATGAATAATTCTGTCTTGGCAAATCAATTCACTTTAGACAATCATTTGTGTTGTATCTTAATCCTGACATGAATAGTGGGCTCGTTGTCTTGGCTTGTGTCTTTTGATGAACCAAAGGGTGACACCCACATCTTAATAGTGGTATGCATGTCGGTACGTTGGAGGCATGACTCTTGATGGCGTAGACTTGTTATTCATAGATATGGAATCCATAGCTCCTCTTTAGGAGTAATGATATCCTCTTATATGCGTTATCCTGTAATTGGAAAACTGGAGCGCTCAACCATTTGGATACATAGGTGTAACCAAATGGTAAACTATTTTTGGATGGTAAGTTTTCTAATAATGAGATAATGGAACGTAAGATAAAAATAATCGGGAAGGCAAGACAAAACTTGTCCTTAAGCTGATTGTGGATTATCATATGAGAATACGATACAGTATGATATGTTATGGAGACTTAGCTATACGGGCTTCGTAATTCTATAAAGTTTGAGAGTGCAGCTCCAAGCTTTTAGTGGAGTAGCGTTGGAGTTGATAATTGTGAAATGTATATCTGGGATATTGGGTTTCATAATTATCAAGAGCTTGAACTTTATAGGTCCATTTTGGTCCCCTTTGCTAGCTCACAAAATCCTGTAACAATACAGCGTGCTTTTTCAATAATTGGTGACTTATGTCAGATTTATTAGATTGGTTTAAAATTTGAAAGAATCAAATAATTCATGTCTGTTTATTGGTTAAATTAATTTTGTAATAAAATTAATTTAAGATAAACTTGATGAATTATTAGGATCGGATAATTCTTGTCTGTTTATCTGTTGATTTAATTGGATAAATTAAATCAAGATAAACTTGTAGAATTATTGTGAATTGATTTATTTTCTTAGAGATTATCTTGATAAAGTTTGTTTTGATCAGATAACTTCTCTATTGGGTTATTTGAATCAAAACTGAGACTTTATCCTATAGAATCTTAGGTAGAAAATAAAAGATTCGCGAAGATATTTACGCGGTAGTTCGGCCTGCCGATCAGCGGGAGATAAGATTATGCGTTTTCACATGGATCTTATCAGATACTGATCCGAATTTGATTCTGTTTCGAGTTTTTGAGACCCAATCTAATAAGGACTGACCCCAGGACCAATCGCTATATAAAGGGAATAAGTCTCATGAGTTACTCAGATCAACTGAGAGATTAAGAGTGATACTCTTATGGTGAGCATCTGAAAACTCCCTGAAAGCTTTTGTTCACAAATCACGAACACTAGCTTTGGGTTCTCTCGATTGGTTTGAAGGAGGGTCACCGGTGGAAGAGCTGTGCGTGGGAGCCCACACTCACTCCGATCGTGGATAGAGAATAGCAAAGAAGACCAGTTGGTTGAGGCTCTTTTGGAACATTACTTCTCTTCACGAATTGCGGAGGTTCTTCGGCACATAGAGGTTAGTAAGATCTGTTTAATTTATACATATAGCATGTCAAACTTGTGTTTTGGAAAAATACTCTGATGTTAAAATTTTTAAAATTCCCACTGCGCACCTCACGTTGTTTTTTCCAACACTTCGCAGTCTCATAATCCTGATGTTGAGCCTGCAGCATATTATTCATGCTGTCCATAACATAGCAGCGAGACTGATCATTAGCATCTTTCCAGTGGTCATACAATTGAAATTGTTCATTAGATGAGTCTCCCGTAGGCTCGGGAAGAGAAGGGGTTGTCAGAACATATTTCAGTTTCTCAAAGGACGGGACGATATCCAGGTTCCATTTTCAATCACTGTAATTCTCACCAGTTAACAAGTTTTGGTCAAGTATCGATGATAAAGCATATTTAGACATTCTTAATCTACAATCATATCATAATAATTTAGTAAGATAACACAATCATGTAAAATCATACAAATGTGTTTATGTGTCAAAACCTTAAAAATATCACAACCTCACAATAATAATTCCCAACTCATAATTCAACAAGCTCCTAGGGGAGTCATGCCAAATTCAATCAGGAACACGGATCCCCTCTTGATGAATATATGCCATCCAGGACCCGTATGATCTAACATATATTAATAATTGTTTCTTTGGCCATTAATTTTATTAACAGAGCTCCTAGGGGAGGTTAATAATAAAATTAACGTGAGTGTATAACCATCATTTCAATATTTTATCCATGATTTATAATCACCACCTATGGGTGTGCAACCATAAATCATGCTAAAATACCTTATCCTCTCAGAGATCCAATCTAGTACATGATAAAAATCCCTTCCTAGGGGTTGGGATCACCATGCTCTTCTTATGGATCAATGATGGAGGCCTTAGGTTCTCTCTTCGAAAACCTTCTCCCACTCAATCTTTTGAAATCAAGGTTTCATTTTAAAATTATGCATGAACAATTTTCATATGAGCGGCACTTCCTATTCTATATGGCATGTTATCAATATACAGGCAAATCATATTATAATGCAGACAAGCAAAGCAATCAAGCAAAGCTACAAGCAAAATAATAATTACCGTAATATTATGGTTCCACCCTAGAGAATATAAAACTAAGATTACAAGAGAGTAATCGAGACATATATCGATTCTTCATCCTTGAATCCTCAAGTTGTATCCTTCTTCATGTAATTCCCATCTTCAAGTCTTCAATCCCGTATGAATCAAATACTTCATACTTCCGGTCATATCCAAATTTAATGTTTCTCAGAATCATCTCAAAAATAAAATTTAAAACTGCACTGCAAAAAATTGCACCTTTTTTGAAAATTTTTTTAGCTCTCGGTCGGCAGGCCGATCTGGGTGATCGGCCTACTGGTCATGCTTCATCGGTCTGCCGACCCATGAAAGTTTAGCCTGCCAAACTAAAAGTTTGACCTACCGGTAGAGCCACCTAATTTCTATCCCACTGATAGCTGCCGAACCACACATCTGGCCTGCCAATTTGTGACTATCGGCCTGCCGAACTGGAGGGTTCGGCATGCCGACCAAGCAGAAATCTCCCATTCCAGAAAATATAATTTTAATGCAATTCATCAATTTTATTTTCAACAATTCAAAAACATAAAATTAGAGACTCAGGAAATACCTAGGTGCGCCATTATCCATCTTCTAAATCTGCTTTCTAGATCCGTCTTCTCTCAATAATTATTTAATTACAAAATTCTTACAAATTTAAAATTAAATAACAATTCCTAGACGGAGATGATAGTCCGCCATCTAATTATATGAAAAACCTAGATACATATTCTAACCTCTAAGGAACCATAACTGGCATAAATTAATTAATTAATAAATAATTAAATAACAATTTAATCAACCATAATTAATTAATGAACATTCACTACATAATTCATGATAGCATATAATTATATAGAAACCTAGAGTACCAACTCTCTATAAAATTAAATTCAAGCATAGGAAAGATTAAGATCACAAAATCTATACATATAACATGATCACAAACTCGTAAATTTATGTAAAAATCGTAGCTTTGATATCAATTGTTGGAAAACAAAGTGAAGTACGCAGCGGAATTATTATTATTATTTTTTAAAAAAAATTATATCAGAGTAATTTCCACAACACAAGTTTGACATGCTATATGTATAAATTAAACAGATCTTACTAACCTTTGTATGCTGAAGAACCTCCACAACCCATGAAGAGAAGTAACGTTCTAGAAGAGCCTCAACCAACTAGTCTTCTTTGCTATTCTCTATCCACGACCGGAATGAGTATGGGCTCACACGTACAGCTCTTCCATCGGTGACTCTCCTTCTAACCAATCAAGAGAACCCAAAGAAGTGTTTGTGATTTGTGAACAAAAGCTCTCAGGGAGTTTTCAGATTCTCACTTAGCAGAGCATCAATCTTAATGTCTCAATTGATCTGAGTAACTCATGAAACTTACTCCTTTTATATAGCGATTGGTCCTGGGGTCAGTCCTTATCAGATTAAGTCTCAAAAACTCGAAACAGAATCAAGTTCAGATCAATATCTGATAAGATCTGCATGAAAACACGTAATCTTATCTCCTGCTAATCGGTAGGCCGAACACATAGATCGGCAGGCCAAACTCCCACGTAAATCTCTCCGTGAATCTTTTATTTTCCACCCGAGATTCAATAGGATAAAATCTCAGTTTTAATTCAAATAACCCAACAGAGAAGTTATCTGATCAAAACAACTTTATCAAGATAATCTCTAAGAAAATAAATCAATTCACAATAATTCTACAAGTTTATCTTGATCTAATTTAATCCAATTAAATCAACCGATAAACAGACAAGAATTATCCGATCCCAATAATTCAACAAGTTTATCTTGAATTCATTTTATTACAAAATTAATTCAACCGATAAACAGACATGAATTATTTAATTCTTCCAAATTTAACTAATTTGATAAATCTGACATAAGTCACCAATTATTAGAAAAGCACGGCGTGTTGTTACAAGATTTTGTGAGCTATCAAAGGGGACCAAATGGACCTATATAGTTTAAGCTCCCAATAATTATGAAACCTAATATCCCATATATATATTTCATAATTATCAACTCCAACGCTACTCCACTAAAAGCTTGGAGCTGCACTTTCGAACTACATAGAATTACAAAGCCCATATAACTAAGTCTCCATGACATATTATAGTTTATCGGATCCCCATATGATAATCCATAATCAGCTTAAGGACAAGTTCTGTCTTACCTTCTCGATTATTTTTATTTTACGTTCCATCATCTCACTATCAGAAAACTTACTATCCAAAGATAGTATACCATTCGGTTACACTTATATATCCAAATGGTTGAGCGTCTAGTTTTCTAATTACAGGACAACGCATATAAGAGGATATCATCACTCCTAAAGAGGAGCTATGGATTCCATATCTATGAATAACAAGTCTACGCCATAAAGAGTCATGCCTCCAACGTACCAGGTATGCATACTACTATTAAGATATGGGTGTCACCCTTTGGTACATCAAAAGACATAAGTCAAGACAACGGGCCCACTATTTATCTCAAGATTAAGATACGACACAAATGATTGTCTAAAGTGAATCAATTTGTCGAGACAAAATTATTAATCCAAATCAATTCACTTTATGTCCTGATCCAACACATTGTCACCTATGACAACATGCGAATGTTTCTATTCACGGAGTCCATCTCCGATGGTCAAGACTTACCATCTCCCAAAAGGGATATAGACAACATAACAATCTTCGCATGAATAAAGTTGCCAACTTTATTCCCTTGATTGCAGATCATATGATTTAGACCATCACCTTAAGAATCGTGTCTTCCGCATAATCCATCCATCATATGCCCAATTCTTAAGGTTTAGACCAACAGTCTCAGACTATTATTTGCTTAACATACATTCAGCAAATATGAACGTAAAGAGGACAAGATTTGGTACATAAATAATGAATAAATTCTTTATTGATAAAAAAATGTCTCCAAAAACTTATTACATTTTTACTCCCTAGGGCATACATGTCTAACAGAGGGAGCCATCATCGTCCAGCTCCAAGGACTCGTCGAGTGGCTCCTTCGATGCGGGGCCACCCGTGGCTAACGAGGACCTAATCTGGCTCATTGACCCGTCTCGCCAGCTTCGGATCGGAGGTCAGCCCTGAGTTTTTTTTTTATGTGTGTCGACCTGATTTTGACTTGGGAGAGATTTTGGCTTGTAGAAATGTCTTCACGGCCGAGCACAGCTGCTGAGAAGCGGGCTCTTATAGAGAGACTTGGGAAAAAGAAAGGCAAGGTCGTGGTGGTCTGGAGGAAGTGCAAGCAAACTCCAAGGAGGGAGCTTCCCCCATGACCCAAGCAGGAACCCACTATAGTCGAAGAGCAACTACCCCAGCCTCCGAGGACCAGGGCTTCGTCGAGTGAGACCCCGCCCATCGATGCTACCACTGTGGTGCCTTCACAAGACTCTTGAGGAGATGCCCGAACTATCGTTGAACCATTCTGGAGTATCTCGGGGATGTGATGCCCTAGGAGGACTTTTTGGTGAACCTCCAAGGGGTGGATTTTCAGGGCCTGTCTGACACGGTCTTCTGCTCTGTCGCCACAGGTAAGTGCTTACCCAACATGAGCCTCTTGACCTTTACTTTTCTTCTCACCGAGCATTGAAGTTTTGTTATCCTCAGACGAGTGCCTTCTTGCATATGGCCTACTCAACCAAGCTGAAGGAATTCAACAAGGACAAAGAGAGGCATAAGAAGACCTTCCTCGACAAGTTGGAGGTTGAGAGGAAGCTCGATGCTAGGAACATCGAGCTAGACCAAATCAAGATGTCTCTCTCTCGAGCCAAAGAGGAAGCTCAGAACGCCAAAGAGGACGCTGTTTAGGCCAAGGCGGAGGCCGAGGAGACATTAAGGGAGGCCAGGCAGGCAAAGGACGAGGTTGCCCAAATCAAAGAGCAACTGGTGGCTCTGTAGGCCGAGCACCAATGATTTATGGAGGAGCTCTGTGGTCGACTCACCTAAGTCGTAGAGGAATTCAAGGCGTCTATGGAGTACGTCGATTACTATTATTTCGACATGACAGACCTTCGAGATCATCTGATCTAGTAGCACCCTAAGGCTGAGGGCTTTGACTGGTCACTCATAGTCAAGCCAGAGCAAGGCGCTGCTCAGCAACAGCAAGGCACGGACGAGGTACATAAATAATGAATAACTCTTTTTATTGATAAAAAAATGTCTCTAAAAACTTATTATATTTTTACTCCCTAGGGCATACATGTCTAACAGAGGGAGCCATCATCGTCCAGCTCCAAGGACTCGTCGAGTGGCTCCTTCGATGCGGGGCCACCCTTGGCTAACGAGGACCTCGAGGACCTAATCTAGGCTCATTAACCCGTCTCGCCAGCTTCAGGATCGGAGGTCAGCCCTGAGTTTTTTTTTTATGTGTGTCGACCTGATTTTGACTTGGGAGAGATTTTGGCTTTTAGAAATGTCTTCATGGCTGAGCACAGCTGCTGAGAAGTGGGCTCTTATAGAGAGCCTTGGGAAAAAGAAAGGCAAGGTCTTGGTGGTCCGGAGGAAGTGCAAGCAAACTCCAAGGAGGGAGCTTCCCCCATGACCCAAGCAGGAACCCACTATAGTTGAAGAGCAACTACCCCAGCCTCTGAGGACCAGGGCTTCGTCGAGTGAGACCCCGCCCATCGACGCTACCACTGTGGTGCCTTCACAAGACTCTTGAGGAGATGCCCGAACTATCGTTGAACCATTTTGGAGCATCTCGGGGATGTGATGCCCTAGGAGGACTTTTTGGTGAACCTTCAAGGGGAGGATTTCCAGGGCCTGTCTGACATGGTCTTCTGCTCTGTCGCCACTGGTAAGTGCTTACCCAACCTGAGCCTCTTGACCTTTACTTTTCTTCTCACCGAGCATTGAAGTTTTGTTATCCTCAGATGAGTGCCTTCTTGCATATGGCCTACTCAACCAAGCTGAAGGAATTCAACAAGGACAAAGAGAGGCATAAGAAGACCTTCCTCGACAAGTTGGAGGTTGAGAGGAAGCTCGATGCTAGGAACATCGAGCTAGACCAAATCAAGATGTCTCTCTCTCGAGCCAAAAAGGAAGCTCAGAACGCCAAAGAGGACGCTGTTTAGGCCAAGGCGGAGGCCGAGGAGACATTAAGGGAGGCCAGGCAGGCAAAGGAGAGGTTGCCCAAATCAAAGAGCAACTGGTGGCTCTGTAGGCCGAGCAACTGGTGGCTCTATAGGCCGAGCACCAATGATTTATGGAGGAGCTTTGTGGTCGACTCACCTAAGTCGTAGAGGAATTCAAGGCGTCTCTGGAGTACGTCGATTACTATTATTTTGGCATGACAGACCTCCGAGATCATCTGATCTGGTAGCACCCTAAGGCTGAGGGCTTTGACTGGTCACTCATAGTCAAGCCAGAGCAAGGCGCTGCTCAGCAACAGCAAGGCACGAAGGTTGTTGAAATTGACAGCGACGACAATAAGGACGAACAGAGCACCGATGGTGGTGGAGGCGAGGAAGGCAATGCTGGGGATGGGACCCAAGCTTGGGCCATCATTTTCTTTTTTGTTGTTTTCTTTATTTTTTGGCTGGGCTCGGGAGGTGCCCGGTTAACTATACCTCCCCACCACCACTCATTAATATATTTATGTTTCCTAAGTTTATCGCTTCTCATATTTTTTTGTATATTATGTTTTCTCCCAAGTAAGATTGTTCTCGGAGATATATTTTCAAGTTTCTGGGTGAAGGGTTTCTCGGGAACGTAGTTAAGCCTTCGTCTTCACCGAGTTAGAATAGACCTCGGATTCGAAATTAAATTAGGAATTCGGACAAGTTGGATACTCCTCGGGTGGGGCATTCCTAAACTATGTTTTCTGAACTTTTGTCTTTTCAATTTATATTGATGCCAAGTGTGTTGTCTCGATAATTACCGAGTTAATCCGAGCAGGGAGGATATCCCTGTTTTCTCGATCGGGCAAGGGACAATGGCATGTCAATAACCTATACCTTGTCATTATCGAGTTAATTTGAGCAAGGAAGGTATTCTTGTTTTCTCAGTCGGGCAGAGCACAACGGTGTTTGAATACCCTTACCTTGTCGCCCCCTAGACTTATTTAAGTTTGAGAAAACTTTGCAAGTCTAATATTGGTCGGGCACATAGCTGTGCTAGGTGACTCATTGGGTGGTCTGTATGGTGGCAGACCTAACAATTGGCGAGGTGCCGATCAGCCCCCAGTTTGGTTATTAGGATGACTCTCCCTTTTCGGGAGTTGTTGTTTGGTCCTCCCAGCTGGAGTTATGGTATCCTTCTTCGAGTCTGTTCATTTCCCTCAAACACATTGCTCAATGGAATGGTGTAGAAAATTTACATTTCATTGATGTGTAGTATTTATATCCCAGTCCTATTGAATAGGTCTAGTTACAAAAAGAATATAGCCAGAGATCAAAAAAGGTTTCTGGCATCGGTCTAGCAAAAGAATCTTTTAAGAAGCTCGACATTTCAAGGATGGCCGAGCTGGTTTCCCTCCATGTCGGATAGTTTGTACATGCCTGGCCGAATGATGCCAACGATTCTATACGGTCCATCCCACTTTGGACCAAAAGACCCCAACCCAGGTTGCTGAACCGTGACCTTTTTCATTACCAGATCCCCTGATTTTGAAACTCCTCAGTTGGACCCGCTTGTTGTAGTACCGAGCAACGACTTGATTCTAAGCAGCATTGCAAATTATGGCCTGGTTTCTTTTTTCTTCGAGTAAGTCCAGTTTGGACATCATGACCTCGGCATTCTAGGTTTCCTCGTAGTGCTCGATCCTATAGCTTGACAACCCCACCTCGACCGAAATGATAGCTTCTGCCCCATACATAAAGGAGAACGGGGTCTCTCTGGTAGCTGTTTGGGCGGTTGTTCTGTAAGTCTAGAGTACTTTTGGGAGCTTGTCAATCCATGCTCCCTTGAGGCCTTCGAGCTTTTTCTTCAAGTTGTCCTTGATTGTTTTGTTGACTGCCTCTACTTGGCCATTGCTCTAGGGGTAGCTCAAAGAAGAGAAAACTTTTTTGATGCCGAGCTGCTCGCATAGGCGGAGGAGACTAAAGGACTTGAACTGTTTAGCATTGTCGGTCATGATCGTGTGTAGGATTCTAAACCGGCAAATGATGTTCTTCCATACGAAGCTGGTACATTTTGCTTTAGTCATGCTAGGTACATGGTTCTACTTCAACGCATTTGGTGAGGTAGTGTATGGCCATGTTGCAGTACTTAAATTGTGATCAAGCTTGTGGGAGGGGTCCGATCAGGTCGATGGCCCACTTGGCAAATGGCCACACTGACGTAACTGAGGTGAGTGGCTCAGCGTGGTGTTCGGGCACCCTTGCAAATTGCTAGCATTTTAGGCATTTTTGTGCAAAATCCTTGTAATCCTGCTCCATGGTTGGCCAGTAGTAGCCCTGCCGAAAACATTTCTAGGCCAAAGATCGGCCCCTAGAATGGTTACCACATAGGGCCCACATAGCATGGTGTAGCATCATCTATATAATTTCTTATTAATCATTGAATACCGGGCCAAGCTATTGGATATCTGATGTGACTCTTCTCGATCGTTGGGCAATTCGGTTGTGGTCAGGTATTTGGATGATCGGGTCCATCCAAGTGGTCTCGAGTTCCTCAGCTACATTTGCCACTTCCTTGCTAATGCTTGGGTCGGCTAGCCTTTCGATGGGGACCGAATGCAGGTCGCTATCATTGAGGCCCGAGGCTAGCCGAGTAAGGGAGTTGGCTTCCATGTTTTCCAACCTGGGGATCTGCTTGAACGAGTATGACTTAAATTATCCAAGCAGTAGCTTGACCTCTTGTAAGTATGCGGCCATTGAGTCCGTCCAGGCTTGGAATACTCTAGTGACTTGTTGGATGATGAGCATCGAGTCACTGTGAATGAGTATGCAGTCTACCCTAAGATCTCTGGCGATTCGAAGTCTAGCCATGAGTGCTTAGTACTCTACTTCATTGTTTGAGGCCTTAAAGTCGAACCAGGAGTGCATAGATCATCTTGTATCTGTCCAGGCTTATTAATATCAGCCCGGCACCTGATCCCTCTATGTAGGAAGATTCGTCAACGAAGAGCTTCCACTCTGGCTCCGAGGTGGCACAATCCTTGCTGCAACTGGGGACGTCTGGCACTTCTACTAGTGCCTTCTCAGCCAACGGCGTGCCTCGTTCGGTATCACTAAATTCGATGATGAAGTCCACAAGGGCTTGAGCCTTGATGGCCATCCTCGGCACAAAATGAACATCATACTAGCCGAGCTCCACCAACCACCTAGCCATCCGGCCATATATTTTGGGCTTTGTAAGACTTGTCGGAGAGGGAACTTGGTTGGAACCTATATGGTGTGGCCTTGAAAGTAGGGCCGCAGCTTTTGAGCAGAAGTGACCAATGTGAAGGCCAACTTCTCAAGTGGGAGGAACCGCTCCTCGACACCCAAGAACATGTGGCTAGTATAGTACATTACCTTTTGGGCTCTGTCTTCTTCTCGAATGAGAACTGAGCTTACGGCCTTCTCAGACACGGCTAGATAAGCGCTCAAAACTTCTCCGGGCAAAGGTTTGGATAGGAGCGGAGGTGTAGCTAAATACTTCTTCAGATTCTAGGAAAGCTTCTTCACATTCTCTGCTCCACTCAAACCTCCCCTTGAGTGCCTTAAAAAACAGATGGCACTTGTCGGTAGCTTGGGAGACAAATCTAGAGAGAGTTGCTATCATGCCGGTGAGCTTCTGCACCTCCTTCATAGTTCAGGGTGAGTGCATGTCTATAATTGCTTGGGCCTTTGCTAGGTTAACCTCTATTCCTCATCGGTTGACCAAAAATCTAAGAAATTTGCCCTAGCTAACCCCAAATGCGCACTTCGTCAGGTTAAGTTTCATCCTATATTCCTGTAGTATATAAAAGCTTGCTCGGAGATTAGCCATGTGATCCGCTGCTTGGAAAGACTTAACCAGCATGTCATCCATGTAGACCTCTATCGTTTTGCCTATCAGCCGAGCACAAATCTTATTAACTAGGCTCTGGTAGGTAGCCCCAACATTTTTTAGTCCGAAGGGCATTACTACATAGCAGTATATCCCTTGATTGGTAACAAAAGCCGTTTTCACTTGATCTTCTTCGGCCATTCTTATCTAATTGTATTTGGAATAAGCATCCATGAAGCTCAGTAGCTCGTGGCCAGCTGTCGTGTCGACGAGCTAGTTGATCCGGTGAAATGGCAAGCAGTCTTTAGGGAAAGCCTTGTTCAGGTTGGTATAATCTACGCAGACTCTCCACTTCCTATTTGCTTTCTTGACTAGAACAACATTTTCCAGCCACTCTGGATATTTGACCTCTCTGATGAATCCCGCCTTGAGGAGCTTTTGGACCTCCTCATTTATAGCAATGTACCTCTCCAGATTAAAAGCCCTTCTCTTCTATATCACAGGCTTGTGGTCGGGTCAAACGTTGAGCCAATGACAGATCACCCTCAGGTCGACGCCGGGCATGTCTTCATGAGACCACATGAAAATGTCCCGATATTCGATAAGAAGTCCCTCCAGGTCGAACTAGGATCCGAGTTGGATAGTACGTTTAGGCCTCGTAGGGTCTAAAGGGAATAGCACCAAGTCTTCGACCGGGGTGGCTCTAACCTCTTCCTCGAGTAGTCGGGGGTCAAGATCAGAAAGCATTTTGGGCATCGAGTCGGTAGGCAGATACGTCTCATCGACCATGTAAATGGTTGAAACGCTCAGACGATGAGCTGTCATGGCACTAACGGCGTTGGCGTAACAAGCTCAGGAGTCCTTCTAGGATGAATGGATTACTCTAACTCCATCCTCCATTGGAAACTTCATCGCCAAGTGATATGTGGAGATCATGGCCTTTAATGCGTTCAGCGTTAGTCGGCCATTTATGATGTTGTATTGGGAGGATTTGTCGATGACTAGGAAGCCGACGACGCGAGTGATTTGAGCAACGCCCTCATCGAAGGTCACAGGCAGACTGACCTTCCCCACTGCTAGGACGCATTCACCCGTGAAGCCATAAAGTAGGGTCTGGACTGGTACCATGGTAGCGTTGTTGATCTTTAATTTGTCAAAGGCTTTCTTAAAGAGGATGTCAGCCAAGCTACTGTTATCAATTAACACTCGCCGCACTATGTTGTTAGCGATGTGTAGCTCGCACACGAGGGCATCGTTGTTCGGATGAATCAACTTGTCCACTTCCTCCTCAGTGAATGTGATTGGGGTATCCTACTTATTAATATGTTTGGACTTGTTTATGAACTTGCCTCTTTCGACCAACCAAGCTTCTCAGACGTACGTTCACCAGCCCACTCAATGTGTCCTCGGTGACAGGCCCTCCGAAGATCGTGTGAACGATATTCGGAGGTTCCGAGGTGTTCCCATAGTCGTTTTAGGAGCGGTTCAGTACGTTTCGGTTTGGTGGTTCATTCCTTCCCGAGGTGGATCCTGGGGTTATAACCCACTCAACAAACTCCCATAAGTGTCCTTCGTGGACCAGTCTTTCAATCCGGTCCTTCAGCTGAATGCATTCGTGAGTATGGTATCCCACATCCTTGTGGAACTCGCAATATCTAGCTTGGTCTCGCTATGTCTTGCTGCCCTTAAGCTTGGGTGCCAGGTACAAGCAGGTTCCTGCTGCTTACTTGGGTGAGCACTTCATCAATTGTCGCTACTAGAGGTGTGTAGCTTTGGAACTTCTCGGTCAGTGCTTTTGGCTTCTCGGGTTTCTTCTCTTTCTTCTGCTTCTTATTCTGCTTGGAGCTAGTCTCCTCCTTGCAGCTTTTCATGTACTCCAAGGCATCGGTGTATCTCTAAGCATGGCCAAGCATTTGTGAAAACGTGCTCAGCTGCTCGAAGGCCAACGACCAAGTGAGCTTTTCGTCTTGGAGACCCCCTATAAAAATATGCTTGAGGGTCTCGTCTTTGATGTGTTTAACCTCTAGAGCAACTCGGGTAAACCAGTTGATATAGTCTCGAACGTTGCCGTCTCGTTGCTTGATGGCATATAGATATGTGATCTCTTTTCTCTGCATCTTCGTCATAGAGAAGGCTGCCGAGAAGGCGTCGGTGAGTGTTGGAAACAAAGTGCGCAGCAGAATTTTAAAAATTTTTTCATCAGAGTAATTTCCAAAACACAAGTTTGACATGTTATATGTATAAATTAGACAGATCTTACTAGCCTCAGTGTGCCGAAGAACCTCCGCAACTTGTGTAGAGAAGTAACGTTCCAGAAGAGCCTCAACCAACTAGTCTTCTTTGCTATTCTCTATCCACAACCAGAGTGAGTGTGGGCTCACACGTACAGCTCTTCCACCGGTGACTCTCCTTCCAACCAATAGAGAGAACCCAAAGCTAGTGCTCGTGATTTGTGAATAAAAGCTCTCAGGGAGTTTTCAGATGCTCACTAGAAGAGTATCACTCTTAATCTCTCCAATTGATCTGAGTAAATCATGAGACTCACTCCCTTTATATAGCTATTGGTCCTAGGGTCAGTCCATATCAGATTAGGTCTCAAAAACTCGAAACAGAATCAAATTCGGATCAGTATCTGATAAGATCCATGTGAAAACGCATAATCTTATCTCCCGCTGATCGGCAGGCCGAACATTCTGATCGACAGGCCGAACAGGCCAGTTCGGCAGGCCAAACACGTCATTCGGTAGACCGAACTTCCGAGAAAAAATCTCCGCGAATCTTTTATTTTCCACCCGAGATTCTAAAGGATAAAGTCTCAGTTTTGATTCAAATAACCCAATAGAGAAGTTATCTGATCAAAACAAACTTTATCAAGATAATCTCTAAGAAAATAAATCAATTCACAATAATTCTACAAGTTTATCTTGATCTAATTTGTCCAAAATTAAAACAACTGATAAATAGACAAGAATTATTTGATCGCAATAATTCAACAAGTTTATCTTGAACTAATTTCTTACAAAATTAATTCAACCGATAAACAGACATGAATTATTTGATTCTTACAAATTTTAAACCAATCTGATAAATCCGACATATGTCACCAATTATTGGAAAAGCACGTCGTGTCGTTACAGGATTTTGTGAGCTAGCAAAGGGGACCAAAATGGACCTATAAAGTTCAAGCTCATGATAATTATGAAACTCAATATCCCAGATATACATTTCACAATTATTAACTCCAACGCTACTCCACTAAAAGCTTGGAGCTGCACTCTCAAACTTTATAGAATTACGAAGCTCGTGTAGCTAAGTCTCCATGACATATCATACTGTATCGCATCCCCATATGATCATCCATAATCGGCTTAAGGACAAGTTCTATCTTACCTTCCCGATTATTTTTATCTTATGTTCCATTGTCTCACCATTAGAAAACTTACCATCCAAAGATAGTATACCATTCGGTTACACCTATATATCCAAATGGTTGAGCGCTCTAGTTTTTCAATTACAGGACAACGCATATAAGAGGATATCATTACTCCTTAAGAGGAGCTATAGATTCCATATCTATGAATAACAAGTCTACGCTATCAAGAGTCATGCCTCCAATGTACCGGCATGCATACCACTATAGGGATGTGGGAGTCACCCATTGGTACATCAAAAGACACAAGTCAAGACAACAGGCCAACTATTCATCTCAGGATTAAGATACAATACAAATGACTGTCTAAAGTGAATCGATTTGCCAAGACAGAATTATTAATCCAAATTAATTCACTTTATGTTCCGATCCAACACGTCGTCACCTATGACAATGCACCAATGTTTCTATTCATAGAGTCCAACTCCAATGGTCAAGACAAACCATCTCCCAAAAGGGATATAGACAGCATAACAATCTTTACATGAATAAAGCACCCAACTTTATTCCCTTGATTGCGGATCATATGTTTTAGACCGTCACCTTAAGAATCGTGTCTTCTGCATAATCAGTCCATCATATGCCCAATTCTTAAGGTTTAGACTGATAGTCTCAGACTACTGTTTGCTTATCATACATTCAACAAATATGAATGTAAAGAGGACAAGATTTGGTACATATATAAATGAATAAATTCTTTATTGATAAAAATGTCTCCAAAAATGTATTACATTTTTACTCCTTAGGGCATACATGTCTAACAATCTCCCAGTTGCACTAAGTGAGTAAATACAACAAATTTTGCATCCCCATAGCTTCCACATGCCTCTAGAAGACTCTCCCAGTAAGTGTCTTCGTAAATGGATCAGCTAAATTGTCCTCTGACGTGATCTTGCACACCGTGACATGCCCGCCCTCAACGAAGTCCTTTATCACATGATACTTTCGATCAAAGTGCTTACTCTTCTTGTGAAATCTTGGTTCCTTAGCATTAGCTACCGCCGCACTATTATCACAGTACAGTGATACTGCTTTTTCCATACCAGGAACTACCTCAAGATCCCCAAGGAACTTGCGGAGCCACACTGCTTCTTTCGAAGCATCACTAGCCGCCACATACTCGGCCTCCATCGTTGAATCCGAAGTGCAATCTTGCTGCGCACTTCTCCAACTGATGGCACCGCCACCTAGAGTAAACACAAACCCGAAGTCGATTTCCTAGAATCCAGACAAGATTGAAAATCCGAATCACTGTATCCTAGAGGAGTCAAGTCCTCACCCGAATACACAAGCATATACCCTCAAGTCCTTCTCAGGTACTTGAAAATATGCTTTACCGCAACCCAATGGTTTGGTCCTGGATCTGCCAGAAATCGACTTACAATCCCGACCGCATAGCTAATATCCAGTCGAGTGCAAAGCATGGCATACATGAGACTACCTACTGCCGAAGCATAAGGCACCTTCTTCATGTATTCTCTTTCTTAAGACTTTGGAGAGTCTTTCTTAGAAAGAGTAATTCCAGACCTAGATGGTTGCCCACCTTTCTTGGAATCCTGCATTGCAAACCTCTTGAGAGTTTTATCTATGTAGCCGGCCTGAGACAAAGCTATCATTTTTTTCTTCCTGTCCCGAAAAATCTGGATACCGAGAACAAAATTAGCCTCACCTAAGTCCTTCATGTCAAACTGCTTGGTCAATAATAATTTGACCGATGACAATGCCCCAACGTCATTGCCAATTAGCAGAATGTCATCTACATAGAGCAGTAGAAAAACCACCTTCCCATCCTTTATGTGTTTGTAAACACATGGTTCATCCACGTTTTGTGAGAACCCATAAGTCTTGATCACTTGATCAAATCTTATGTTCCAAGAACGAGAAGCCTGCTTAAGTCCATAAATAGACTTTAGCAGCTTACAAACCTTACCCTCTTGACCCCCAACCTTGAACCCATATGGTTGTTTCATATAAATGGACTCATCAAGAAAGCCATTCTAAAAAGCCGTCTTGACATCCATCTGCCGAATCTCATAGTCGAGAGTGGTAGCTATGGACAAAAGTATCCGGATGGACTTAAGCATGGCTACAGGCGAAAAGGTTTCCTCATAATCGATTCCTTCCTTTTGTGTATAACCCTTAGCTACTAGCCTAGCCTTAAAGGTTTCAACCTTTCCATCCACTCCCCTTTTCCTCTTATAGATCCACTTACACCCTATGGGTTTTACCCCTTCGGGAAGATCCACAAGCTCCTAGACCCGATTAGCCTCCATAGACTTCATCTCAATGTTCATGGCCTCTGTCTAGAGTTTTGAATCAACATCCTCCATAGCTTCTGCGTAAGTATAAGGATCCCTGTAATGTTCATTCGGTTCAGCCAAAAAGACCTCCCCATTGAACATATACCTCTCAGGTTGATGCCCGATCCTCCCACTACGCCGAAGCCCCTGAGGTTATTGTTCAGGTTTGTTTGGTTTTTCTACACCGATCGGAATGGTTTCGTTCGGAACCTCCGGAGTGAACGGATCACCCCTTAACTCCTCAAGCACCACTTTGCTTCGAGGTTTAAAGTCGTCCATGTAACTCTCCTCAAGAAAAGTTGCATTAGTTGAAACCACGACTTTATTTTCCTTTGGGTTAAAAAAATAACCCCCTTTAGTCCCTTTTGGATATCCTATAAACATGCAAACTTCCGAACGTGCTTCCAACTTATTTGGATCCTTAAACAGGACATGAGCTGGACATCCCCATATGCGAATATGGTTTAAGGATGTCTTCCGTCTTGTCCACAACTCGTGAGGAGTTTTAGGGACCGATTTTGAAGGCACATTGTTCAAAAGATAACATGCGGTTTGTAGTGCATATCCCCAAAAGGATAAAGGCAATGATGAATAACTCATCATGGACCTAATCATGTCCAACAAAGTCCTATTCCTTCTCTCTGCTGCGCCATTCTACTACGGAGTGCCCGGCGCAGTCAAATGGGATAAAATCCCATTCTCTAACAAGTGTCCCAAGAACTCATCAGAAAGGTATTCCCCACCTCGATCAGATCGAAGCGCCTTTATGGGTTTACCCAATTGCTTTTCCACTTCAGCCCGAAACTCCTTGAACTTATCATAAGTTTCACTTTTGTGGTGCATTAGGTACACATACCCATATCTTGAGTAATCGTCAATAAAAGTGACAAAGTAGTCATACCCTCCTCGTGCACGGATGTTCATCGGTCCGCAAACATCACTATGCACAAGTTCTAGAACCCCTTTGGCCCTATTGTCCTTAGACCCATATGGTCTTTTGGTCATTTTACCCTCCAAACAAGATTCACA
Organism: Artocarpus heterophyllus; assembly: GCA_025403435.1. Lineage (NCBI taxonomy): Eukaryota > Viridiplantae > Streptophyta > Magnoliopsida > Rosales > Moraceae > Artocarpus > Artocarpus heterophyllus. The sequence continues at coordinate 27,276,855 of CM046350.1, read as the reverse complement.
TTGAGGTATAGATTCCACCTTTAAGTGACTTAAAGGTCCATCCCTTACCAACCTTTGAATCCTATTCAGGTTAATATGGCCAAGGCGCAAATGCCAAAGATAAGTCTTATTAGAGTGAGAAGTTTTAAGTCTTTTTGAGTTATTATCATTTATCTCAGCATTAAGCAATAAGTCCATCTTACGTTTGATAAAATATAGATTATTTTGCATCCATCCAGAACAGATAAAAGATTTGTTTTTACGAATCACCACTTTTTCATTAAAAGATACCACGTAGGAGTCTTTAAATAAAGAAGATACAGAAATCAAATTCCTTTTAAATTTAGGAACATAAAAATAATTTTGCAAAATTAAACTCCTATAATTATCAAAATAAAGATGGACATCTCCCACTGCTTCCACTGAGACCAAGGATCCATTGCCCATCCGAAGCGTTAAGTCTTCACGAAGTAGACTTCTCGTTTCTTTGAATCCCTACAGAGAAACACAAACATGATTAGTTGCACCGGAATCTATGACCTAGATGTCACTGGATTCCTCAACCAAACAAGTTTCTAAATATAGAAGATCACACCTACCTCCCTTGGAAAGGAAGTCCTTGCAATGCTTCTTTATATGCCCGACCTTACCACAGAAGAAGCACTTAAGCTTCTTTGGGATCTTCTTCTTCTTCTTCTTCTTCTTCTTCTTGCTCTTGGTTGCAGCAGGAATAGAAGACTTGCTACTCTTGGCCCATTGCTTCTTTCTATTCCCAGAGTTAGGATTGGAACCAGAAGCAGCTACCATGTTGGCCTCGCCACCAGCAGGAGACTCCCTGATCAGCAGTTCAAACTCCTGTAACTGTTTCATCAGCTCTGTTAAGGTCATATCCCGTCTATTGCTTAAATTAAAAGTGGCTCTAAACAGAATAAATTCCTTCGACAGAGTCTCAAAGACCATAGTCATCTGAGTTTTAGCATCGATGTCGGCTCCATTGGTTTGAGCCTCAGCGAGGTAACCCATGACCAACATCATGTGCTCCTTTACAGATGTCCCCGGTCTTTGTCTACCGTTTAAGAGTTTCTGAAGCGCCCCTTGCCGCTTTGTTATGGCCTGGCCTCCAAACATGTCCTCAAGATTATCCAAGATCTACTTCGCAGTCTTATAATCCTGATGTTGAGCCTGCAGCACGTTGTTCATGCTAGCCATAACATAGCAGCGGGCCTGATCATTAGCATCTTTCCAGCGGTCGTACGCTTGGAATTGCTCATTACTTGAGTCTCCCGTCGGCTCAGGAGGACAAGGAGTTGTCAGAACATATTTCAGTTTCTCAAAGGAAAGGGCGATGTCCAGGTTCCGTTTCCAATCGTTATAGTTCTCACTGGTTAATTGGTTTTTGTCAAGTATCGATGATAAAGCGTTTTTAGACATTTTCAATCTACAATAAAGAATCATATACCAAACATAAGCAAACATATATAATAATTTAGTAAGATAACACAATCATGTAAAATCATACAAATGTGTTTATGTGTCAAAACCTTGAAAATATCACAACCTTACAACGATAATCCCCAACTCAGAATTCAACAAGCTCCTAGGGGAGTCATGCTAAATTCAATCAGGAACACGGATCCCCTCTTGATTAATATATGCCATCCAAGACCCGTATTATCCAGCATATACTAATAATCGTTTCTTTGGCCATTAATTTTATTAACAGAGCTCCTAGGGGAGGTTAATAATAAAATTAACGTGAGTGCATAACCATCGTTTCAATATTTTATCCATGATTCATAATCACCACCTAGGGGTGTGCAACCATAAATCATACTAAAATACCTTATCCTTTCAGAGATCCAATCTGGTACATGATAGAAATCCCTTCCTAGGGGTCGGGACCACCATGTTCTTCCTATGGACCAACGATGGAGGCCTTAGGTCCTCTCTTCGAAAACCTTCTCCCACTCAATCTTTTGAAGTCATGGTTTTATTTTAAAATTTTGCATGAACAATTTTAATATGAGTGGCACTCTCTATTCTATATGACTTGTTATCAATATACATGGTAAATCATATTATAATGCAGACAAGCAAAGCAATCAAGCAAAGCTACAAGCAAAATAATAGTAACGGTAATATTATGGTTCCACCCTAGAGAATAGAAAACTAAGATTACAAGAGAATAATCGAGACATTTTTTAATTCTTCATCCTTGAATCCTCAAGCTGTATCCTTCTTCATGTAATGTCCATCTTCAAGTCTTCAATCCCGTATGAATCAAATACTTCATATTTCTGGTCATATCCAAATTTAATGTTTCTCAGAATCATCTCAAAAATAAAATTAAAACTGTACCAGAAAAATTGCAGCTTTTCTGGACACCCGGCAGCTCTCGGTCGATAGGCCAATCTAAGTGATCGGCCTGCCGGTCTTGCTCCATCGGCCTGCCGATCTATGCAGGTTCGGCCTGCCGGTAGAGCACCAAAATTTCTGCCCCACTGTCGGCCTGTCGGACCACGAGTCTTGCCTGCCGATCTATGACCTTCGGCCTGCCGAACTGTGAGGTTCGGCATGTCGACCAAGTAGAAAACCCTCAATCTAGAAAATACAATTTTAATGCAATTCATCAATTTTATTTTCAACAATTCAAAAAAATAAAATTAGAGACTCAGAAAATACCTGGAGACGCCATCATCAATTTTCAAGATCCGACTTCTCGATCCGTCTTCTCCGAATAATTATTTAATTACAAAATTCTTACAAATTAAAAATTAAATAACAATTTCTAGACGGAGATGATAGTCTGCCATCTAATTACATGAAAAACCTAGATACACATTCTAACCTCTAAGGAACCATAACCGGTATTAATTAATTAATAAATAATTAAACAACTATTTAATCAACCATAATTAATTAATAAACATTCACCACATAACCCATGACAACATATATATTACATAGAAACCTAGAGTGCCATCTCTCTATAAAATTCAATTCAAGCATAGGAGAGATTAAGATCACAAAATTTATGCATATAACATGATCACAAACTTGCAAATTTATGTAAAAACCTCAGCTTTGATACCAATTGTTGGAAACAAAGTGCGCAGCGGAAGAACCTCCGCAAAACACAAGTTTGACATGTTATATGTATAAATTAGGCAGATCTTACTAACCTCAGTGTGCCGAAGAACCTCCGCAACTTGTGTAGAGAAGTAACGTTCCAGAAGAGCCTCAACCAACTGGTCTTCTTTGCTATTCTCTATCCACAACCAACTGGCGACTGTTCATAACTTAGGGTAGTTTGACACTGTAAGGTGCTCTGCCCTCCACGCTGTCGCTGGCCTCGGGCTAGCGATTTTGATGCCCTTCTACCTGGCGTCCTTGCCGGTCAAATACTAATGCTCGGGAGCCTTGGGTTGATGGCACCCATGCTGCTTGAGGGCCAAGACGGCCTTCTTGGACTAGTCTGTTATTGGCCGAGGTGCCATGTGTGGAGCCTCTTGAGCGCTCGAAATTGGCTTCGCTTAAGTCAGCTACATCTCGTCCTGCCCGACCTCCAGCCTGGTTAGTCGAGGCTAGAGGCAGGAGAGTAGGTGCAGCCTGTTGTGTGAGCTACTATGTAAAAACTCGAACAGCATTTGTAAGTTCTCGAATTGGGTCCAAAGCAACTGGGTCCTATGCTTGCTCAGCCCTGGCTGTGCTTCCTTGCCCCTGGACCAGGACCTTGTGGCCCGGGGGTGACTTCTAGGCCTACCTAGATTCTATTGTCGATTTCCCACGTCTCCCAACCCTTCCTGGCAGGCAGCGTCGTCTCGGGCATTTCTTGGAGTCACCATCTCGGACCTCAAACTTAATGCAGCTGGTGTCTGAGTGAAGGTGTAGGCGCCCTAATTCTAGCGCCAAAATGTTGATGATTATCGAGGTCCGGTGTCGAGTCAACACCACGTGTGGCTACGCACAGTGTCTACTTCTTCCTGGCTCACCTCTGCCCAGTCGGGTGTACCTGCAACAAGAGGAGGGACGCTTCGAAGGTGAGAGAAAAGGTGATAGTCAACAGATAAGGGTTGTCCGATGCTCAAGGCAGGGGTTACTCGACAGAGGACGGGAGCTTGTTAGGTGAGAAGAAGCATCTCTGTCTAGAATGCAATAAATGCATCCTATTTATAGGCTACCATTTGGACCGGGTGTTAGGTGGGTTTTGCCCACAACCCGAGTGTCACATCAAGGCATGTCAGGTAGTAGGTGACAAGTGTCACATCCCTCCATCGATGGATCGGTTTCCATCAGACTGTGAGTTGTTTGCCATTTGTTGGCCTATGGTGGTGAGTAATAGTCCACTTGTGAATGAGAATAATCCGACCCGCGCTGGTACATAGCCCGAGGTGGCAACCTGTTGAGGTGCTGCCCTAGAGGCCCTAAGAAGCACCTCGAATGCAATGTCCATTATTGTGAAGGTTGGTAGTTTGCTCCTTGGTAGCTCTGTCAAGCTATTAGGCCGACCACCCAGAGTTCATCTCCTTGGCGGTGGCATTGTGCTCACCCTTAACACTAACTAATAATGTTAGAAAATGAGTACGTAGCAGAATTTAAAAATTTTTAAATCATAGTATTTTTTAAAACACAAGTTTGACATGCTAAATACGTAAATTAATGACAGATCTTACTAACCTTTTTTGCATACCAAAGTGGGCTCGAATCCGTATATAGAAGAAAGTTCCAAAAGAGCCTCAACCAACTGATCTTCTTTGCTATTCTCTATCTACGATCGGAGTGTAGGTGGTCACATGTCGTATAGCTCTTCCTCTAGTGACTCTCCTTCCAACCACTTGAGAAGACCTAGAGCTAAGGTTCTTGATGTTGAACAATAGCTCTCAAGGAGTTTCAGAGTTTCTCAAACTAGAGTACTCACTCTATGTTTCTCAACTAATCTAAATAACTGAGAAAGCTTACCTCCTATTTATAGTGGTTAAATCTAAAACTAACCCCTATCTAATAAGGCCTCAAAATTTGAAATTGGACCAACTTCTGATAAAAAATGCGTCTAAAATCATATATAGATTATCGCACGGTCTGGAGGCCGAGCTTACTCCATCGCCAGGTTGAACTAACGCCTCGGCTTCGGCCTACCAAACTTGCGATATTTGATCCCTAAGAATATCTTATTTTCCACTTGAGATTCTTAGATAGAGCCTCAATTTTAATTCAAATAACCCAAAAGAAAAGTTATCTTATCAAAACATTCATATCTGGATAATCTCATAGAGAATAAAATATTATCCAAATAATTCAACATGTTTACCTTGAATTAATTTACAAAATTAATTCAACCAGTAAACTAATATGAATAATCAAAGCTGATTTTATCGAATTTCAGTAAATCTAATAATTTAACATAAGTTACCAATACATAGGAAAAACATGCCATATCATTATAGGATTTATTATGAGCTAGCAAAAGGGACCCGATGGACATATGCAGTTCAAGCTCCTATAATTATAAAATACAATATCTCAAATACATATTTTATAATTATCAACTTTAGAGCTACTCTACCAAAAGCTTAGAGCTACACTCTCGAACTACATAAAATTATGAAGCTTCAATAAGCTAACCGTCCATGACATATCATAATGTATCACATCCCCATAGGATATTCATAATCAGCTTAAAGATAAATTTCATTTTACCTTCCTAATTATTTTTATCTTACGTTCCATTATCACACCATTGAACTACTTACTATCTATAAATAGTATACCATTCGGTTACATATATGTATGCAAATGGTTGAGCGCTCTAGTATTCCAATTATAGGATAACGCATATAAGAAAATATCATTAACTCTACAAAAAAGAGCTATGGATTCCATATCTATGAATAATGTGTCTATCTGAATCAAGAGTCATGTCTCCAACGTACCAGTATGCATAGCATCATTAAGTCAGGATGTTACCCCTTTGGTATATCAAAAGACATAAGTCAAGAATACGGGCCCATTAGACATTTCAGGATTAAGACACAATACATATGATTGTATAAAGTGAATTGATTTGCACAAACGGAATTATTAAGCCAAATCAATTTAACTTTATTTCTCAATCTAATATATCGTCACCTATGACAATGTACCAATGATTTTGCTCACGGAGTCCTACTCTGATGAACAAGATAACCCATCTCTCGTTAGGGATGTAGACAACATAATAATCATGAATAAAACTCTCAACTTTATTCCCTTGTTTGTAGATCATATGATTTAGACTATCACCTTTAAGATTCATGTCTTCCTCATAAACTATCCATCATATGCATGATTCTTAAAAGTTTAGACTAAAATTCTTAAATTTTTGTTTGCTTATCATACATTCAATAGAAATGAACATAAAGAGGACAACATTTGGTACATATATAAAAAAAAAAGATAAACTCTTTATTGATAAAATGTCTCCAAAAACATATTACAACATTTTACTCCTTAGGGCACCATGTCTAATAATCTTCCACTTGCATTAAGTGAGTAAATATGACATATCTCGCATCTCCATAGCCTCTACATGCCTCTCGAAAACTCTCACAGCTAGTGTCTTCGTGAATGGATCAGCTAAATTGTCCTCAGATGTAATTTTGCATACAGCAACATGCCCGCCCTCGATGAAGTCCTTTATCACATGATACTTTCGATGAATATGCTTACTCTTCTTATGAAACATTGGTTCTTTAGCCATAGTATCGCCACAGTGTTATCACAATACAGCGATACCGCCTTATCTATACCAAGAACTATCTCAAGATTCTCAAGGAACTTGCAAAGCCACACTGCTTTTTTCGAAGATCACTAGCTGCCACATTCTCTACCTCATCGTTGAATCCGAAGTACATTCTTGCGTGACATTTCTCCAAACAATGGCACCATCGCCATGAGTAAACACAAAACCAAAAGTCATTCTTTTTGAATCTAGACAAGATCAAAAATCTGAATCAATGTACCCTAGAGGTGTTAGATCCTCATCCGAATACACAAGCATATACCTATGAGTCCTTCTCAAGTACTTAAAAATATGCTTGACCATAACCCAATTGTTTGGTCTTGGATTCGACTGAAATCAACTTACTATCCCGACCGCATAACAAATATCCGGCCGTGTGCAAAGCATAGCATACATGAGACTACCCACTGTCGTAGTATAAGGCACCTTCTTCATGTAATCTCTTTCTTCATCAGACTTTGATGAGTCTTTCTTAGAAAGAGTAATTTTAAGCCTAGATGGTTGCTTACCTTTTTTGGAATTTTACATTGTATACCTCTTAAGAATTTTATTTATGTATGCAGCTTAATATAAAGCTATCATTTTGTTCTTCTTATCCCGAATGATCTAGATATTAAGAACATAATTAGCTTCACCCAAGTCTTTCATGTCAAACTACTTGGTCAACCATAATTTGACTGATGACAATGCTCTAACATCATTGCCAATTAGCAGAATGTCATCTATATAAAGCAGTAGAAAAATCACCTTTCCATTCTTAATGTGTTTGTAAACACATGGTTCATCCATGGTTTGTTCAATCCCATGAGTTTTGATCACTTGATCAAATTTTATGTCTTAAGGACAGGAAGCCTGCTTAAGTCCATAAATTGACTTTAGCAACTTACAAATCTTACCCTCTTGACCCTTAGCCTTAAATCCGTCTGGCTATAACATATTTATGGATTCATCAAGATAGCCATTCAGAAAGGCCGTCTTGACATCCATCTGTCAAATCTCATAGTTGAGAGTTACAGCTATGGAAAAGAGAATGCAGATGGACTTAAGCATGGCTACAGGCAAAAAGGTTTCCTCATAATCGATTCTTTCCTTTTGAATATATCCCTTAGCTACCAATATAGCCTTATAGGTTTTGATTTTCCAATTTGCTCCTATCTTTCTCTTGTAGATCCACTTACACCCTATGGGTTGTAGCCCTTTGGGAAGATCCATAAGTTCCTAGACTCGATTAGTCTCCACAGACTTTATCTCAGTGTTAATAGCTTTTGTCCAGAGTGTTGAACAAATAACTATCAAATAACTAATCAACTTAGATAAGGAAATGAATAATAAGACAAGTATATCAAATAGCTTGGACACTAATAGGAGCAATGAGAAGATAAACTACCTAGATCTAGACCCTTTGATTAATTTTGACTACAAAATATTTAGATCTTTTTGGTAAGAACAAAAGACTTACTGTTCTTGGCCCTCTGTTTCCTTCTATTCCTTATATTAAGATTGGAATCGGATACAACTGCCAAGTTGGCCTCGCCACTTGTAGGAGTTTCCCTGATTAGATTTTTGAACTCTTATAACTGCTTCATCAACTTCATCAAGGTCTGTCTATTGCTCAAATTATATGAAGCTCTAAACGTACTGAACTCCTTAGATAGAGTCTCAAAGACCATAGTCATTGTGACTCGGCATCGATAACAGCTCCATGAGTTTAATCCTTGGCAAGGTAACCCATGACCAACATCATATACTCCTTCACAAGAGTCCTCGGTCTTTGTTTGCAATTCAAAAGTTTATGAAGAGCCCCTTGTCCCTTGCCATTTTGTTAGGGCTTGGCCTCTAGACATGCTTTTAAGATTAGTCAAAATTTGCTTTGCAGTCTCATAATCTTCATGTTAAGCCTGAAGCACATTATTCATGCTAGCCATAACATAACAGTGGGCCTAATCATTAGCATCTTTCTAGTGATCATATGCTTGGATTTGGTCATTAGTGGATTCCCTAGTAGGTTCTAAAGGACACATTTTAGTTCCTCAAAGGAAAGGACGATATTAAGGTTCCTTTTCCAATCATTGTAATTCTCGTCAATTAATTGGTTTTTATTGAGTATTGAAGATAAAACATTTTTAGACATTTTAATCTACAATAAAGATTTATGTACCAAATATAAGCAAACATACCATAACAGTTTAGTAAGATAACACAATCAAGTAAACATACAATTATGTTCATGTGTCAAAACCTTGAAAAAATCACAACCTTAGAATAATAATTCCCAACTCATAATTCAATAAGTCGCCTAGGGGAGACTTGCCAGATTCAATTAGGAACACAGATCCTCTCCGATTAATATATGCCATTCAAGACCCATTGGATCCAACATATATTAATAATCATTTTCTTTGACCGTTAATTTCATTAACAGAGCTCCTAGGTGATGTTAATAATAAAATTAATCTTGAGTATATAACCATCGTTTCAACTATTTTATCCATGATTTGTAATCGCCACCTAAAGGTATATAATAATAAATCATGCTAAAATAAATTATCCTTTCATAGATCTAACCTAGTACATGATGAAATCCCTTCCTAGGGGTCGGAATCATCATGTGCTAGCTATGGACCAACGATGGAGGTCGTAGATCCTCTCTTTGAAAACCTTCTCCCACTAAATATTTTGAAAGTCAAGGTTTTATGTTAACATGCATGAATAATTTTTATTGAGTGGCACTCCTTATTCTACATAGCAAGTTATCAACATACATGGCAAATCATATTATAATGCAGACAAGCAAAGCAACATGCAAAGCCAGAAGCAAAATAATAAGAAATAAATAGCCATAATATCATGGTTCCATCCTACAATAAAGAAAATAGAGATTAAAAAAGATCAATCGAGACATATTATCGATTCTTCATCTTGTATATTCATGTTGTATCCTTCTTCATGTGGTATCCATCTTCAATTCTTCAATCTCTCATAAATCAAATGTTTTATTTTTCTGGTCGTCATAAAATTTCATGTTTCTTAGAATTGTCTCAAAAATAAAATCAAAACTAGGCCAAAAAAAGATCCTTTTCTAGAAACGTCCTACTTTTTATTGGCCTGCTGAACTTGATCATCGACCTGTTGGTCTGACCATCGGCCTACCAAACTAAGGGTTCGATCTATCGCCAGAGCTAATAGAATTTGCCCCACTCTCGGCTTGCCAAACTTGAAATTCAGCCTGCCAGTCTACAACCCAGCTTGTCGACCTAGAGGGTTTGACATACTGACCAAGCTGAATTCAAGTTTTTCTAGAAAATAATTTTTAAGTAGTTTTTCAATCTTATTTTCAATAATTTAAAAATGATAAAATTTTAGAAACTCAAGAAAACAATGGAACTGTTATTATCTCCATCTTCTAGATCCATCTTCACTTCAAATGATTATTTAATTACAAATTTTTTTAAAATTTAAAATTAAAATAATAATTCCTAGATGGTGATGATAGACCGTTATCTAATTATATGAAAAACTTAGATGCACATTCTAATCTCTAAGGAGCCATAACCGACACTAATTTATTAATTAATTAATAATTTATTCAACCATAATTAATTAATAAACATTTACCATATAATCTTATCACAACATTTAATTATATAGAAGCCCTAGAGTACCAACTCTTTAAAAAATTAAATTCAAGCATAGGAGAGAATAAGATTACATAATTTATGTATCTAGCATGATCACAAACTCATAAATTTTACGTAAAAACACTGGCTATGATATCAATTGTTGGAAAACAAGTACGGAGTAGAATTTAAAAACTTTTAAATCAGAGTATTTTTCAAAATACAAGTTTTACATGATAAATACATAAATTAATGACAGATGTTATTAACCTCATTTGTATACCAAAGTGGGCTCGAATCCGTGTAGAGAAAAATGTTTTAGAAGAGCTTTAACTTACTAGTCTTCTTTACTATTCTGTATCCATGATCGGAGTGTGGGTGGTCACATGTCGTACAGCTCTTCCTCTAGTGACTGTCCTTCCAACCTCTTGAGAAGACCTAACGTTAAGGTTCTCGATATTGAACAATAACTTTTAGGGAGTTTCAGAGTTTCTCATAGTAGAGTACTCACTCTATGCTTGTCAAATAATCTAAATAACTGAGAAACTCGCGCCCTATTTATAGTGATCAAATCTAGAGTTAATCCCTATCAGATAAGGCCTCAAAATTCAAATCTAGATTAACTTCTAATGAAAAACGTATCTAAAACACGTATGTAGATTATCACACGGTCGGTTGGTCGATGGCCAAATTGGGGATCGACCTGCCAAACTTATTCCATCGATAGGCCGAACTAACGCATTGACCTGTCGAACTTGTGATAATTTGATTCCTAAGAATATTTTATTTTCCACTCGATATTCTTAGATAGAGCCTCATTTTTAATTCAAATAACACAATAGATAAGTTATATAATCAAAACAGTCATATTTGAATAATCTCATCGAAAATAAAATATTATCCAAATAATTCAACATGTTTTTCTTGAATTAATTCACAAAATTAATTCAACCGATAAACTAACATGAATCATCAAATCTACTCTTATCGAATTTTAGCCAATCTAATAATTTAACATAACTCACCAATATGTAGAAAAAACACGTTGTATCGTTACATGATTTATTATGAGCTAGCAAAAGGGACCTGATGGACATATGCAGTTCAAGCTCCTATAATTATAAAGTACAATATCCTAGATATATATTTTATAATTATTAACTCCAATGCTACTTCACAAAAAGCTTAGAGCTGTACTTTCGAACTATATAAAATTACAAAACTTCAAAAAGCTAACGTCTATGACATATCATAATGTGTCACATCCGTATAGGATATTCATAATCAGCTTAAGGATAAATTTCGTTGTACCTTCTTGATTATTCTTATCTTATGTTTTATTATCACACTATCAAAATACTTACTATCCTTAGATAGTATACTATTCAGTTACACATACATATCCAAATAGTTGAGCGCTTCAGTATTCTAATTATAGGATAACGCATATAAGAGAATATCATTAACTCTACAAAAAAGAGCTATGGATTCTATATCTATGAATAATGAGTCTACATCAATCAAGAGTTATGTCACTAATATACTGATATACGTACAATCATTAACTCAGGATGTCACCCTTTGGTACATCAAAAGACATAAGTCAAGAATACGGGCCTATTAGACATTTCAGGATTAAGAAAACACATATGATTGTCTAAAGTGAATTGATTTGCACAAATAGAATTATTAATCAAAATCAATTCAACTTTATACCCCAATCCAATACATAGTCACCTATGATAATGTACCAATGCTTCTACTCACAGAGTCTTACTCTAATGACTAAGACAAGCCATCTCTTGTTAAAGACGTAGACAACATAACAATCTTAGCATGAATAAAGTGCCCAACTTTATTCTCTTAATTACAAATCATATAGTTTAGACCATCACCTTTAAGATTCATGTCTTTCACATAATCTATCCATCGTATGCATAATTCTTAAAAGTTTAGACTAATAGTCTTAGACTTTTGTTTGCCTATCATACATTCAACAGAAATGAACGTAAAAAAGACAACATTTGATATATAAAAAAATAGATAAACCCTTTATTGATAAAAATTTCTCCAAAAAACATATTACGACATTTTAATCCTTAGGACACCATGTCTAACAAATAAGTACAGCGAGACCTATAAGAACAAGTTAAGTTTGAGTGTTGTACCAACCTATCGACCAACAAGGAGGCTTATGTTTTAGTATAGTAATTTAAATCGTGGTGTTATTGGGGACCTTACAAGCCCTAGCTTCTCAATGATCACGTATAACTGGTACAAAAACTCAGACTCATCAGTTTACTAAGATAAGATTGTAAAGGAGTATAACCTACACATGCATTTAATTATTATATGTTTTTTAAATATTTTGCAAGACATAGTTCTTAGTTGCTGAATGAAAGCTCATCCAAATATGTTTACACTGTAGATAAGCAACTAATAAGTAACGTCTGATGGACAGTGATGCAGCGACAGATGATCAATGGAAATGGGGAATGGATAACAAGTGCATTTATTCAACATTTAGTTTTTATTAATTACGAACTTTAAATTATGTGTAAGCAGTGTGACTGAAATTATATATGCATTTTAGAGATCGTGGTTGTAGTCCTATAGCCTCAGTCTGAATAGTCTTTAAAGGAATATGTTAATATAATTTGTTATAATTTCTATTGTAACGAAAGTAGGGACAACTTACTAAACTTAATTAGTAAAGTTATTTAAATTAGTAATGCAAATAAAAATGTTTTGTAAATTTAAGTAATCTTAATAAGTATATGTTTATATATTTAAAGTAAAAGCTACATAGCTTAGGAAGAGGGTAGAGGATGGTGGTGCAAAGGATTGCTCCCACGCTGTGGTGTTTCCTCTAGTGGGTTTTTGGCATTTCATTTCATAATGGACTGTGGTTGTGGTATTCCTCTGACACTTCCTTATAGATCTAGCCTTTGGGCCTCAATGGTGGTTGTTTTGTAGCCTATTGGGCTCTTTGATGGTTGAAGCCGCTCTTTGTTTTTAGGATTCTTTACACCAGTACCCCCAAACTCATCATTTTTGGAAATTTGGTCTTTAAACTTTTGATTTTGGCAATCTACCCCCCTAAATTTAGAAATTTGTTGTGATTCACCCCTATTGACAATTGTGTTATTTTTTGACAAAAATTGAGATGTAATTCTTGAATGGGTTGTTAACTAGTGGCATAAAATATATTTTTCTGATGCATGTCAACCCAAATTTGTATTTAAAACAAAGTTAATTCAAAACTTTATAGCTTGGTAAAACTTGATTAAAGATCTTAATTACAATAAATTGATTAAAATAAATAAAAATGATCATTCACATCATTGATTAATGACCTATGTAAAAATTACATGTCAATTTCTATATAAAAACATGAAGACAATTATAATCAAGAGTGATTTACAACTAATTATAAGTTTAGTGGGTAAAATACCAAAACTAAAAGTTCAGGGATTGAATTACAAAAAAAATAACTTTAGGGGCACTAGTGTATAAAAGCCTTGTTTTGATTGTCTTTCTTTTCAGTGCGCTTATTTGTGTTAATAAAAGTGATTCTATTTCCACCTTGTTTTGAGAAATGTGCTAGGACTGTTTTTGAAATTGTATTTGGTTGTATATAATGTTATTTTTTAAACACAAATACTTTTTAATAAAAAATTATTTATTATAAGTAAAAACCCAAATTTAATTAAAGAAAAAATTATTTATTATTAAAACCAAAATTGTATACTATTCAAAACCCAAATTGTATATGTTGGGTTTCTGATGGCCCGACGTGCCCTTTTTTCTCTGCTCTGATGAAGGCTGGATGTCGACAACTCCCCACACGATGCTAAAGATGACTAAGATAGCCCTATCGGAGTAAGACGATGATAGAGACAAACCCATGCCTGACGGCTTCCCTAGACAACCTTCTCGAGGAGATCGACGGCCTAGGCAATGACGATGACGGTTGGAGCCAGACCCACGCCCGACAGCTTCCCTCAAGGCCCATGCAATGACAATGACGGCCAGAGCCAAACCCATGCCCAATGACTTCCCTCGAAGGCCCTCTCACAGGGATCGATGGTGCGAGAGCTCTCTGGCAATGGGTGGCAGGACTATGCATCGTGAGATCTGTTGGGGTTGGGGGCACAACAGGATGCTACCGAGGTTGCTGGGTTTTGCCAGTGAGGGGTGTGTCGTTAGGGTTAGGCTGGGTGGGAGGAGGGCTCCAGTGGGAGGAGGAGCTGAGATGAGGACACTAAAGGAATGAAAACCTAAGCAAACAAAAAAAAAGTTGAAAACAACCTTTTTTTTGTCTTCAAAACCTAATCAAATTTTGAGTATTTTGGAAAAAATTTTCCTTCTCATTTCCCACAAAATTTAACCAAATAGTGTTTTCAAAACATTTTATTTTTTGTGTCTTTGAAAATGAGAGAAAATGTTTTAAAAACATTACCAGACAGCCCCAAAGCATTACAATTTCACAATGCAAGAAGAAATTATATCTATACTTGTGTATTTTATTATAGGAAATCACAATATTTTTCCCCAAACAAAAAGTATCAATGAAGCCCTAAAAACTGGAGAACAACAAGTAATTTAAATATAAACATAATAAAGACTCATCACCAAATATATATTAAAAAGAAAGATTGACTCATGAAAAAGGTGGGGAAAATTTGCTACTTTTTTACTTGCAATCATAGATAAATGCATGAAGTTAGAGGTCATCTATCAACGCACATAATTCAATAGCACAACAATGCTGCTATTACTTATCTTGGAATGTATAGGGCAAGAAATAATTGATCAATGCAACAACTCGCCCTCTTATCTCTAACCACATTGTTTTGTTCTTTGATCGAAAAACAATCAAATTCTTACCCGTTCCATAATAGTCAATTAAAAAATATTAGAAAATCAAGGCGGCAACACATGCTAACTATCCAGTCACATACAAGAAGCAACATCAAACAATCTGCAATGAATCATACTAACTATATAATCTCATAAAAGGCAGACACAATGTAGAAGTTATGAACAAATTTACAGGTGGGCTTGAGTGTAACTGTACCATAAATTCATCAAAGGGCTGCAAAAAGGCATTAGTAATATATGAAAAGGACAAAAAAAATAGAGAGACAGAGAGCTACTTAACTTATTACTCAATGTTAATTGTATCATCTATTTTATAGTTCAACACTTAGGCATTGTAACTAGAAATTCATTTGGAATTATACAATCATAATAGTAGGTAGTAACCAAAACATCATTCGGTTAGACGTTGTCTTTACATATTAAAGTTCAACTTATACTTTTTAATAACTAATGTCAACGCAATTAAGGAAGTCATGTTGCTCCCACAAATACAAATACCCTAAATCCAAGAAAAGGAACAAATGACACATTTTTTTTAAAAAAAAAGACGAAACAAATAAACTATTATTAGATATGCAAGTATATTTGGGATTTCACCGGTTACAACTTACAACAATATGCACAAATCGATAGATGAGAAAAATTAGAGCCTCCTAGATTGATTAATTTGACTAATTGAGAATTCATCCAAAACTTACAAAAAAAAGGATAATCGCATAAGAGCCACAACATAGATACAAGTAGTCAGATTTCTATATGAATTTATAACAATTTTTATTTTTCTTCAATAACTGGTTCAAAGAAAGAGTGATGAAGTATGAGTACCTTAAGTAATTTGATGATCTTGGGATTTTTTTAGAGCTTGAGAGTGCCAATCTCTCTATTTATCTGAAAACTTTCAACAGCATAGAACTATTGAAAATCATGAAGAAGAAAGCGACCTAAAACCTACATTAGACTTAAATTCTTTAAAAGAACATTTAGAGCAGATATTAAAGAAGACCCAATTTAATTTACAAGTTTAAAAAAGAAACCCAGATTTATTTCAATACGGCCAAGAGAACCTAGATTTATTTTTGGCGTAAGGAAAAAAATTAAAAAAGAAACCCTTCAACGTGTAGATAGAAGGGTCTTCATTTGAAAGAACAATTTGAGAAAGG